>VTFQ01000007.1:7777851-8037851 GCA_036281575.1 Ancherythroculter nigrocauda
TACCGCCTGTGTGTGTATGCGTGTCCTCCGGACTATTTTTAAACATCTGTGGCAGGCTTAATCCATCTTGTGTGGTGAGGCAGCCCAGCAGATCTGAATATTACAGTAACCATATTTTAACAAGACTCTGGAGTATTCACATAAGCATTAAATACATTGCAGGGCCGCGGTGTTTGGGAGGGGGGGGGGGGGGGGGGTACTCTCGTTTTGCATTCTGATCTTGTAAACCTCCAGAGGAGCCTAAATCACACACGGTTTCGGGTTGTGGAAAAGCGGTTGCATTTGCCTCCCAGTCACCTGAATAAAGGCCACTAAAAATGGGAGTTAAGCAGGGAGATATTGGCAGTGAAACTCAGCCTTATTCTTATCGTGTTTCACTCTTATGCTTAAAGATGTTTTTGAAAATGTAGGGTCAGTGATGATACACTATCTAATCAAAGCAATTTTCCAGATTCCACCATAAAATAAAATATGATAAAACAGATTAGGTGAATTCACTAAGGATGAATTGTGTCTGCTCATGGCTCTGTTTATTTGCATGCACTGTCCGCACTGTTTTGTTGTCCAATTCATGAAAGGAATTATGCAAATCAAGTAACGTGGCACAAAATCTGCAGTGAACACAATTTGCACAGCACAATTTCTACATAAATCTGTCTATTGTTAGAGACAGAGTGCAGAGGTTAGCACACATTCATCAGTGTCCAGGAATAAAAAAAAGAGGCAAAAGTCCCCTCAAAAGTTGCATAAGTTTTATAAGGAAAAATTAAACTTGCATTAAAGGAGGGACCCTAGTCATATCTAGAAATGAAAATATCATTGAGACTTAAGTGTGCCCTAGCAACTGCATCACAACATCCAGGCAACCATTTACAACACTCTAGCATCATAACAGTGACTTTTCCTTGGCAATCAAAACTCACATGTTCTTCAGCCACTAGCAGCACCAAGTGAACTTGCAAAAACCTATATGCACTTGTTTCCCCGACAGGTTTCCCAAACACATATGCGATTGTATCGAAAACAGGAAATCCTGCCTCAAACTCTATTTCCAGACAGCCACCTCCAAGTGTTCTGATTGGCTAAGAATCTCTGATGTCTGTCAGCTTGTATATGGACATTTTTTGCATTGCATTAAAAAAATCCCCAAAAAACTATCAATTTACAAACCCTATATTGCTTCACTATGGAGCAACGCATATGTCATGGGAAAATATATGGGTCTTTGACGAGTAAGTTTTTTAAAAATGTAAAAAACCATAATGATATAATTAATTTTGTTTAATTAAGTTTTAAGTGTTAACAATGAGATTATGTGGGGGGTTTTTAATCAATTAACAATGCTTTTGTCATGTTTTACATGATGGACAAATTTTGTCACCAAAAAAGTCATTCGGTTTAACCAAAATTTGACGATATTTTAAAAGAATGCTAACAGGCTGATATCTAACTAGTTAGCTTGCTAGCTAGCTAACAAAAGGACAATCAAACATTTTATATTTAATACTTACTATTAAGTTAATATTAAGTTAAGTTAACATTTTCCATGTTTTACTGTGGTTGTACCAAATGACCTGATGTTTCAGGACGTGTATGAGCAAATGAAAACATGAATTTTTCAAATAGTGAAAAGAGAGTTAGTTAGTTTGCTTCACGACCATGTGGTCCTTTGCAGGTGTCTGAATGATATCACATCCTGTCACGTGATACTGACCGAATGACTTGATCTAAAATGGTCTCTTTATATTGGTTACTCCTAATGACATTAATGAAATAAATTTTTACGAACATTCTTTCTCATAACAAAGCAACGACTTCTACAAATAATTTTAATACCATTTTGCACAATGTTGATATATGATGTTATAAAATCATGCCAGAATAAAAATATATATACATTTATTACATTTTAAGATATATTAATCACAAATGAAATGGCTGTATTGGCCTTTGGATGGTTAAACCGAATGACCTTTTGACACTTCAAAATCTTTAAAATACTTTTATATGTAGCAAAATATGTTTAAAACCTTTTGGATTCGATAAAAGAGATCTAGTTGTACTACCTTACATACTTTGGATGTCATATCTTTTATCATTTATCTTTATTATTATTATTATTATTAAGGCCTTTGTACAAAAAAAATGACCCGTCAAAAGTGCAAAAGACTTAGGCCACCATTAGATGTTGTTTTAGCAATGATATAATGACCATATACACACACATATATATATATATATATATATATATATATATATATATATATATATATATATATATACAGCTATGGAAAAAATTAAGAGACCACTTAACATTGATTTCTGAACTTGGAGTGGTCTCTTAATTTTTTCCATAGCTGTATATATATATATATATATATATATATATATATATATATATATATATATATATAATTATTTTTCAGTTTTTTTATTAGAATATAAACAGAAAATACAGTAAATCTGTATGCAGTATTAAAAACAGAAGAAAAAAAAACATTTATAGGCTAAAGTGGCAAGTATTTATTGACCTGCCCTTACACTTGAGCAAAAGCAGGAACTGGCTCTCTTAAACCTAAATGGAACAGAGAATTACTCGAAGGCCAAGGAAACAAAATCTGATGAGAAGTTTCTCAAAGTTTCATTTTTGAGAAAATGGAAGAAGTCCATTTTCAGGTCACATGGAACAAATCAAAATGTATGTTCTTATCCACTAAATTTTTTACCCCTCTCTAAAATCCACATATTTAAATGGGTGTATCACAATTAGTTAAATAAGCAAACAATACATAAAAAACAAAAACAAATAATAGCATAGCGTTTTGGAAGAACATGATAGTAAGTAAATCCTTGGGAAATTGTTAAAATTGTTGGGATAGGACAATATTTGGCCGAGATACAACTAATTGAAAATCTGGAATCTGGGGGTGCAAAAAAATCTAAATATTGAGAAAATTGCCTTTAAAGTTGTCCAAATGAATGAGACAAATGAGTTGTCCAATGCATATCCACTCACAAAAATACATTTTTGATATATTTATAGTAGGAAATTTACAAAATATCTTCATGGAACATGATCTTTACTTAATATCCTAATGATTTTTGGCATAAAAGAAAAATCGATAATTTTAACCCATACAATGTATTGTTAGCTATCGCTACAAATATAGCCATGCGACTTATGACTGGTTTTGTGGTCCAGGGTCACATTTGGGTGAACTGTCCCTTTAGCCCACTTGTAAAAGGTGTACACATATGATTGGGATAAAATATTAAATGTAGTGAATTATCAAATATCTAATTTGATTTTTATAAAAAGTGTCCTAGACCTGATCACATGATCAGTGGAAGACTTCAATAAAATGAGATTCTCTTTTGTTGGTTCTCGTCCTGATAATTGCAGGATGACAGAAGTTTGACTCAGGGTAGAAGGCAGATGTCTGCAGTCATTGTCAAACATTCACAAAGGAACGCTGATCTGCTGTCGGAAAAACTGCTCCTAAAATCCATCACAAGATTTGAAAGAGAAGAGAGGGAGAGAATCAGGCACATGCACAGATAGATCCCAAGTGGTGCTCAAGCACCTGCTCTTTGGGTCTCTGACTAGATAAGTGCCCTTAACGGCATTTCAACTTTATATTTTAGATTTTTTAGGTCTAATTCTACGAGACCGCAGGAGCCCCTGTCCCTTTCGTCATAGCCACCACACAAATCGAGCGGAGCAGCATTCAATGGTGACAGTCAGGTAATGAGAGTGTCAAATTAAACCACTATTACAATATCTACATAGAGCCAGCCAAGCTAGGTAATAGCCCTATATCAAGCTTAACAACAAAAAAGCCAGTCTGGTGTCGACATAAAATAGCGTGGTGCTGGGTCGAAAATGCCACCAAAAATTAAAGGTGTCGTCGAACGTTTTTTTACAAGATGTAATATAAGTCTAACGTGTCTCCTGAATGTGTCTGTGAAGTTGCAGCTCAAAATACCCCATAGATTTTTTTAAATACATTTTTTTAACTGCCTATTTTGAGGTATAATTAGAAATGTGCCGATTCATGCTGAGGCCCCTTTAAATCGCGTGCTCTCCACCCCCTCCCGAGCTCTCGACTCTATCATTGCATAAACACAGTTCACACAGCTAATATATCCCTCAAAATGGATCTTTACAAAGTGTTCGTCATGCAACATGTCTAAATGCGTAAGTATGGTATTTATTTGGATGTTTACATTCGATTCTGAATGAGTTTGATAGTGCTCCGTGGCTAACGGCTAATGCTACACTGTTAGAGAGATTTATAAAGAATGAAGTTGTGTTTATGAATTATACAGACTGCAAGTGTTTAAAAATGAAAATAGCGACGGCTCTTGTCTCCATGAATACAGTAAGAAACGATGGTAACTTTAACCACATTTAACAGTACATTAGCAACATGCTAACGACACATTTAGAAAGACAATTTACAAATATCACTAAAAATATCATGTTATCATGGATCATGTCAGTTATTATTGCTCCATCTGCCATTTTTCGCTGTTGTTCTTGCTTTCTTACCTAGTCTGATGATTCAGCTGTGCACAGATCCAGACATTAATACTGGCTGCCCTTTTGTAATGCCTCGATCATGGGCTGGCATATGCAAATATTGGGGGCGTATACCCCGACTGTTACGTAACAGTCGGTGTTATGTTGAGATTCGCCTGTTCTTCGGAGGTCTTTTAAACAAATGAGATTTATATAAGAAGGAGGAAACAATGGAGTTTGAGACTCACTGTATGTCATTTCCATGTACTGAACTCTTGTTATTCAACTATGCCGAGGTAAATTCAATTTTCAATTCGATGGCACCTTTAATAAAAATGCCCACAAAATTGACACAAGATATGAATTTTCCCTGTATGAGATTGTCTTTTATTGTTTATATCATGTGATATAGTTAAGCAATATCACATGAGCAAAAGTGCTTTTTTCCCGAATATCAGCACGATTGCAAATGTAATTTTAATATTTTTGTTTTCATACAACAGTTCATTTTAATACAACAGTTCAATGAACAATAAGTTAACATTAATTTAAAATTTTAAATGAAAATAGTTCTGAACAAAGCAAAACAGATGTGTCTCCCTGAGTGCTGCTTCATTTATGAATGAATCAGCTGGTTTGAACAA
The DNA here is from genome assembly GCA_036281575.1 of Ancherythroculter nigrocauda. NCBI lineage: Eukaryota > Metazoa > Chordata > Actinopteri > Cypriniformes > Xenocyprididae > Ancherythroculter > Ancherythroculter nigrocauda. The sequence continues at coordinate 7,783,018 of VTFQ01000007.1, forward strand.
ATCAGTGAATGAATGATTCTATGACTCACATATTTAGACTTGCCGCCACCTACTGGTTGCCTGGCAAGTCCAGAATGATATATCTTCTACAAGATATTTCAGTCTGGTCAGTCCGCCCTCCGTCGCGCCTCAAGTGAACTCCAAACCGTACCGTGCAATCAGATTCCTTTATTTCAGTGACGCAAACAGCGTCACTCTAGTGCGGCGAAAGTCCCTTCAACATCAGCAAAGATGGCGCACGCGAGACCCGAGAGTTTATTCTATTCAGCCGTCAATTCAGTTTTAAATGACCAAAAACACATTAAGTCATTAAAACCCCAGCAGTTTATTTACTTTTCGCTGTTGACTCTCTTGACGCTTTGCTAACGTCATATCCGCCCTTCTCTGATTGGTTTACTCCGCTTCCTGTTTGCTCGGATTTGCTCCGCCCTAGAAATCGAATTGATTCAATGGCAACCAGACTCATCCGCTGGTACAGCGGTGAGGCTGGATTTTCCAGGCAAACCTACTGGCGGTTTCAGTTTCATATAAAAGTATCATATACAGAAAAGTATAATTTCATTTTTTAATTTCATATTTCTATATTCAAAATTTTACTTTTAAAACACTAATTTCATAAGATTATTCCTGCAACTGTTATTGCAGTGTAATGCATCTAAATAATAGTAGTAATAAATAGTCATTTCTGTCAAAAAGATATAACAGATAATAAATAAATATGAAAGTAATTTAAAAGTGTTCTAACTAAATTAATTTTATGGGTTTTTTTTGTTTGTTTTTTTTAAATAGTAATTATGAGAGGAATGCCCTTTTTTTCTCACTTGAGCACCTGCCCCCCAAAATGTCTGTGCACAGCCCTGGAGAAAATGATAAAGCTTCATGATTCTATAGACATCTCATGTGTTACTTTCCCCTCTTTGACATCTTCTGATTCTGTGTACTCTGAGCCCCCAGCCTGCTTACATTTTTAGACCTTAGCTCTGTAAATCCTGAGCCAAAATTTATCACCACTGCTCCTACTGCTTTGTGGTATTGTGTTACTGTGATTTGAGAGAGCCATATTTGACCTATATGAACTTACACCCCCATAACGCCTACCCTCTAAGTTGAGCCCTACACTACAGGCACGGATGTGAATCACAAAGCTCATGCAGACAAATCGCTCTTGTGGATAAGCTGCTAAAGCATCAATCATGCTGCCAATCAGGATTTCGGCTGACACAGTAACATTCTGTTGAAATACTTACAAACATAAAGATTATTCAGATTGTTGGTGTTTCCAAAGATTTTTGTAGGATTTTATTAAATAAAAACAGGGTGCGACTCACAAAATAGCCCTCAGGGTGGTCAGAGAGATGGAATTTGCACTATACGCAACTTTCTCACGCAATTGATTGACAGATAAAGTGCACGCTCCTATTTCGTTATGTTATGTTGTTAAGTTGCGGATATTTTCAGCAAACAGTTTGCTTTGTACGTTCAGTTTAACAGCATTAAAGAGGGGAAATATTATCATTCAATTGAACTGTGTATATGCATTTTAAACACATTATGTTCTTCGTCCATGCAATAAATGCACATCTCTGAATGACCAGCATCTTGTTTTGATGACCTTTAGGGGGATCAGCCTTCTTTAGGGGGAGCCTTCTTTACACCAACACCCTACACCCTAGGTTAAGTAGGTTTAGATAAAGGAGTTTGAGTCAATCAGCATTTAACCTGATAAAAAAAAATATGTTGTGTTATATATCATCTGAAACAACAATGTGAAAGATCTGTTTGGTCATTAACTTTTAAATGCATCATTATACAAAAATATGAGGAAAGACTCCACATGAAAGACCCACAACTGGCAGATCAACATGCTGCTTCTTTTCTCGCCAATACGGTAGGAAATTAAATTAAATTAAATTAAATGTAGAGGATGTTAACTATGACAAGATGATTGACAGGCCAGTTTACTATGTCAGGACAGAGCATGTGTTTAAGACACAATTTTATGACGTGATAGTATGTCCCAAAGCTTGTCTACTCTTCTGCTAAACACTCAAAAGTATTTTCTTTTTCTTCACAAAAAGAGTACATACTTTTAGTGTGTAGTATAAGTAAGCAAATTGGGATGCAGCATCACAAATTCCGGAATGAATCAATGCTTCTGAATGAACCGGTTGAGTGAAAGATTCAATGACTTATTCATTAACACAGTGATTCATTCCTGAATCACATTTTTTAACAAATCAATGTAAATGATTTAACTCAGAAAGAGTTGCAATAAAAATGAAATGAAATGAAACGAAACTAAACTAAATAAAATAACAGTTAGAAATGTGTATGTCTGTAATTTAATGTTACCAATGTTTTCGCAAGGTACTACTTGTACGCTATTTACTGGTGTAACTATGTAACCTACAGACAATCTGGAACGCATATTAATACTAAATATATATATATGCACTAGGCTAATGTTCTAATTTAAAAAAAAATCTGTTGCCATCCTAAAGGGCTAATTAGTTACCATCATCTCAAATAAACCAACAAAGTGCATTGCAATTTTAAACATTGTTTTAGACATTATCTAAAGCAAGCCTGCAATGGTATAGTTCTATTACTGCTTTTGTTGACAGCTCATTAGCTGTTAACATTTCATTGTTGTGAGAGCATAAACAGCTTCAATCTAAAATTAAAACAGCAAGTTTGATCTTGACTACAGTCGGCGCAACTGCCTGGACATGTAGGCTGTACCAGGATCCATATTTCACCCCTCCTGAAAGAGCTGAAGCATAAACCAAGTAAACAAAGCCCTCCATCTATCAACTGTAGCCTATTGTCTCTCGAGCCGCTTTACCTTAAAATTACAGTCCAAGTGTCCACTGCACAACTTGGTGCCCATCCCAGAGGGCCATTTGTTGAAAGTGCAGTGCCTTCACTTAAATGTCAAGCGTCTTGTTTTGAGGTTGGGTATGATAGTGGATTAATGGTATAGGTCAGTGTCAGGTTTTTTATTTGATTGAACGTACCTTCAGTTTAAAAAAGTGCAACACACACACATCCACACAAGAGCAGTGACAGTCTAGTCAGAAGATCTTGTATATTGTAGTCTGAAAACACAATTTATTTTCTTCCCCGACAAAAAAATGGCATCCTATTTAAAAAGGGGGTTGGAGAACAATTTTGGAAAGCCGCTGAAGCAGAACCCTCGTCTAGTTCTCACCAGTGGATATGTTGGTAATTGAAAATCAGAGTGTGTGTAAATTGCCCCTCCTGTCTATGCGCCACGACACAAGCTGCCCTGACGGAGAAATGCATGAGCAGCTTTAAATGCACCCCAGCAAATTTAGATTTTTATCAAGTACATAATTGTTAGGCACTTAGTTAGTTACTTTTATTATGCTATTATATTATTGTTCCATAATGTGAAATATCAGTATTTAAATGACAAAACACACACACATACACACACACACAGGTTTGTTTTGCTATCAAAGTGGGGACATTCCATAGGCGTAATGGTTTTTATACTGTACAAACTGTACATTCTATCCCACTATACTACCCCTACCCCTAAACCTACCCATCACAGAAAACATTCTGCATTTTTACATTTTTAATAAAACATTGTTTAGTATGTTTTTAAAGCTCATTTAAATATGAGGACTCGTGAAATGTCCTCATATTTCATGCTTTCGTCGTAATACAAGTGTAATACCCATGTCATTATACAAATTTGTGTCCTCATAAATCATAAAAACAAGAACACACACAACAGTTCAACACATTTAAATTAGAAATGTCACATCACGATCACCAAAAACTACACAGCTAACAAAAATATGTTCCCATTAAGTTATGAAAATGTTATTTCTGAAAGTTCGCAGAACATTCAAAACATCCAGTTTTTTAAATGTTACATTTTAACTGGTTATGTGAACATTTTTCTCATTTTCTAAGTATGGAAATACAAAGTTCTGGCATGAAACTCTAGATGGCACAGGCTGAGAGGTTTTTATCTCAATCTGTAGCGATCACATGGTTATCTACATAGGCAGCTGATTGGTTGCTTGCTATGGCACCAGCAGCCAATGAGCTTGCTGCTCAAACATTCAAATACTGGCATTGTTTTGCTGTCAGCAGTCTGCAGCGTGTTTTCAGAAACCCTTCACCTTCCCCAGCTCCATCTGTATAGATCTGCTACGGGGGTTATTGTTTGTTATACAGTGCTCAGCTTAAATGAGTACACCCCCTTTGAAAAGTAACATTTTAAACAATATCTCAATGAACACAATAACTATTTCCAAAATGTTGACAAGACTAAGTTTTATATAACATCTGTTTAACTTATAACATGAAAGTAAGCTTAATAATATAACTTAGAGAACAAAATTTTCAGTTTTACTCAAATTAGGGTGATGCAAAAATGAGTACACCCCACTTAAAGTCTCTGGAGCAAAGCTAAATTTTAGACTACAAATGTAATTTAACAAGAATTCAACAACAGGTGCGTCTTATTCATTACACTGTCCAGCAGACAGCTGACTATAAAAGGGTGTTAAAACCCCTTCCCATTTCATGCTGTCAGCAATGGCACCACGTGGAAGAGAAATGTCTGAGAAAGAAAATGCTTTACTTATCAGTCAGAATACTGTAGCAAAAGTGGTACAAAAATTTTAAAAAGATGGAACTGCTACCATCTCACAGAGACATCTGTCCACGGAAGTTAACAGTTAACAGTTAACATGCAAGTTCACTGCAGTTATCTAAAGAAGTAGAAAGCCAAACTGGGGTGACTGTTTCCCGTAACACAATATGGCATACACTGCAGAGGAATGGCATGCATGGGTGCCGTCCACGAAAGAAGCCTCTCCTAAAGCCCAGGCACAAAAAAAGCCCACCTAGAGTTTGCCAGGGCCCATGCTGACAAAGATGAAGACTATTGGGACTCTATACTCTGGAGTGATGAGACCAAGATAAATATTTTTGGAACTGATGGCTTCAAAACATGGTGGTGGCAGTGTCCTTATGTGGGGCTGCATGAGTGCTGCTGGTGTCGGGGAGCTGCGTTTCATTGATGGCATCATGAATTCACAGATGTGCTGCTCTATACTGAAAGAGAAGATGCTACCATCACTCTGTGCCCTTGGTCGTCATGCACTTGTCCATGACAATGATCCTAAACACACATCTAAGGCCACTGTTGGATTTCTGAAGAAGAACAGGGTGAAAGTGATTCAGTGGCTCCTGATCTGAACCCAGTTGAACACCTATGGGGAATTCTGTTGAGCATCACTCTCCATCCAGCATCCAGTCTCTAAAAGAGGCCATTCTTGAATAGATGTTGCAAAATGTTTGCCAACTTGTTCATTCCATGCCTAGAAGCCTTGGTGCTGTCATTAAAAATCGTGGAGGCCATACAAAGTACTAGATGTAGTAGTTTTTGTTGTGGGGTGTACTCATTTTTGCATCACTGAGTAAAACTGAAAAATGTGTAATCTAAGTTATATTATTAACCTTACTTTCATGTTATAAGTTAAACAGATGTTATATTAAACTTAGTCTTGTCAACAATTTGGAAATAGTTTTTGTGTTCATTGAGATATTGTTTAAAATGTTACTTTTCAAAGGGGGTGTACTCATTTATGCTGAGCACTGTATGTGCAGCAGCATGTCTGTGAACGTATTGGCAGAAGCATGTCTCTGTATTTGCTCTGCAGCAGCAGCAGCAGCGTAGCAGATCTATTCCGCCAAGACCAAATACATTAACATCGCCACATCCATTACCATGTCAATCCCTCTGAGAATTGTCATGACAGAAATGTTACTTTTGAATGTTCTCTGAACCATCTGAAAAAAATAGTAAATTGTAATGTTTTAAAAACATTAGACTAATAGCCAACTAAAATGTTTCAGAAAAGCATGAATGATGTAGAAACAACTTTTTTCTGCCAATTATGTTTTGATAATGTTATTAAAGACCAGGTAACTTTAAAGGAATGTTCTATTAATGTTACTGGAAAAATGTTCATAACATTGAGAGAACCTTGACAGAATGTTAGCCAAAGTTCTGAGAATGTTTCCTGTTAGCTGGGTATCAGGCAATTAAAAACATTAACAATGATATTGCATTGCTCTCTGGAATACTTTATTCTGATTGGTCAGTCATGACATTCTGCAGTCAGATTTTTATTTTTTTTATTTTTTATTTTTTTTTGCACAATAAAATAATTTAAACTGAATATTTCAGTCTATTTATGTATGTGTGTGGTAATGTAATAAGTGGGATAATGTATAATTATTCAGCCATTATTGCAAACTAAACCCTTTTACACTCATGCAAGAGCACTTGATCACCTTATTGGAGCCTGATAATAGCTAACAGTGCAGTATTCATTACATATCTGCCTAAAAGTGCATATGACTGGAAATTACAAATACAAAGTTGTTGATAAAGTCATAAGCTGAATCAAATAACCTATTTTTAATTTGTATTTCTGTCAATGAGAAAAAATATATTATGCATTATCTCTCTAATATCTTTCTAAAATGTGGGGTTTTCTAGAAATTGTGTGTACTGTGTTGTGCACGTTATTTTTTGACAGACGTCGATGCCGTTTATATTAAAATGTGTATTTGAAAACAGATTGATCATAAGGCAATAATTATTTCTTACCTGGCAAATATTCAGTAAAGTGATTAATGCCCATTAATGTGTTATGTCAATGTTTTTAGGTCTAAGTTTTTGACAGACATGATAATGTGCATGAGGGGTGATTTTTGGGTAATTATAAAATGTGATTGAGACGTTCAAAAAAAAATTTTTTTTTGTATAGTTCATTACTTATTTTATGGAATAAAGTTTATTTCTGGCTTAAATGAATTATATGTCATTCAGCTGTTGCAAATTTGTTGACTTTTTGTACATTTTTTAATTTTTTTAATCAGAAAAGGAGTGGGTTTTGATGCACAAAGTTGTTTTTAGTGTCTCTTATATCCAAAATCTTTTTATTTAAACATGAAAATGCAGATCCTGTTGTAAATAATAGTGAAAAATCACTTTTTAAAACTCTTGTTCCATTATTACACCTTAGCAAATTTTGGCTCATATATATATATATATATATATATATATATATATATATATATATATATATATATATATATATATATATATATATATATATATAAACATGCATTGTTTATTCATATTACATGCACTGTACAAAAAAGAGAAATAATAGATATATTTTACAACCAATCAAGCAAACATTCTGTAAATTTGGCCAGAGGATTTCATTTGACTTTAACTCTCTGCATCCCTAATGCACATTTACAGGAAAAACAAGCATTTCTAACATTATTTAACTTTTTTCTTTTCTTTTCTTTTCTTTTTTTGTGACCTCAAGCAATTGTATTTCTCAAAAATGGAAAAATATTTCTTGCTCTGCAAACAAATCAGATCACAAAAGGGAGATATGAAAAATGAAGTTATTCTGAGTTTGCATCAAATGAAAGATCCAAACAGAAGATATGCAATTGTTCCTCTGTTTCCTCTCATTTATGATCCTGCAAAACAGGCAGTGTGTGGAAAGAGAAATGTGATGGAGAGAAAAGCAACAGGAAGCAGACCTTGGCTGGTGGAAGGTTTGTTTGCTCTCTAGTTTGTCTGTCAGTGAGATACGTTCAAGTGAATCACTCCTCTTTCTGTATGTCTATTTCTAAACACGTCTACCTGCCAAACAGCCATGTGATCTTTCTTTACTTGCACTCTGACAGGAAACGGATTTGTAACTTCTGCACTGAATTTACACAAACTGTGATTTTACCCCTACAATGGCCATTACATTCATACAGAGAGAAGTATAACATAATGAATATGTCTTGTTCCAGTCACAAAATGTATCATTGTGGTCTAATGCCAATACAAAAAGCTGGGTTTCCCGAATCATTAAGTGGGATATTAGTAGCACATAAGCATTATTTAATATCCATGGTATGTTTTCCCATTATGTATTATTGAGTTACCTGAATAACTCAATACAACTTCTATCTGTAATTTAAATGGATCTTTCCACTTGCTTTCACAGTTTAAGAGAGACAAGTGGCACAAAATAAATTATATTTGTGTATTTTGATTGCAAAAAACCATTATATTTCAGAATAAAAACAGCTGGTAAAACATATCCTATAAAATGATCTGCAGCCCGAATAGGCCTGAATTTACATGATAGGCATCCTTATTGTATTTGGTTTACTAAAAATTTGCAATAGACAGATGATATATTGTTAATAATAATATTCCTTTCACAAGATGAGACAAACACATACATAGGCTTCCATAAATGTTAATACAAACAGATCAAATGAGTATAATATATATATATATATATATATATATATATATATATATATATATATATATATATATATATATATATATAACATTAATGCAGTTTATTCACTATATAGTTTAAAAATAATAATAAAATATGACACGATCTCAGAGTTAAACTGTATCAGAAAAAAAAACAAATCTTAATTTTGTCAGATAACACTTAAGCAAAACATAGTGTCTGAATAATTTTTGGTCCCAAATGTTTTGTCAATTTTACTGGTAGTCCACTGTATGAAGAATTTTTGGCTATAATATGTCACAGTTTACTTAATTTGCTATCCTCACATAAATGAACTATAGTGTCCTGCACCCACTAGTAAAAAATATATAAAAAAAAATGTCTTAATTTTTGGTTTGACTGTATATATGTGTATAGATAGATAGATAGGTAGATAGATAGGTAGATAGATAGATAGATAGATAGATAGATAGATAGATAGATAGATAGATAGATAGATAGATAGATAGATAGATAGATAGATAGATAGAAACATGTATACACACTGCCTTGCCAAAAAAGAAAAAAGTTGCTGTTTGAATTTAAGACTCTATGACTGGATCATTATTGCAGTGATTATTATGTTTCTAGAATGTTTTATGTTTGGCAAAGGTTCTTTTAACCCTAAAAGTTGGAGTGTGTAGCTTTTCATTTTGTAAACAATCATTTAGGAAGATGTATCATGGACATATTCCAGGATGACAAAGCTAAGGTTCATCAGGCTCAAATTGTGAAAGAATGATTGGGAAGCAGTGTTAATTTTGACAGCAAATTTTGATTTAGTTTTAGTCATAGTCTTTTGACTAAAATGCCATTTAGTTTTAGTCATATTTTAGTCATCGGAAATTGTTTTAGTTTTAGTCTAGTTTTAGTCGACTAAATATCATAAGATTTTAGTCGACTAAATCTACAGTAGAATTAGTCGACTAAAATCTAATTTAGTTAAATTGTAAGCATTAAGCATTTCCAATAAAAATGCTTCCACAGATCCAATACACTGATATAGGCACATCTGATATTCCCCAAACTGTTTATGTTCACCCAACTGTACTTTGCTCACCAAAGCGGACGGTTTTTGACCGTTCAAGTGCAAAAACACGTGAAAGAGCAAAATTCAGTACTTTTCAGGGATTGACACACTTATCATTGAGGTAGGCTACTATTATAGATTACATTTAAAAAAATTTATTAGATTTGATCTTTAGTTTTTCCTGCTTTCATTGTAATTTTAGTTAAAAGTTTTAGTAATTTTTTGTGTTTGTCTTTTAGTTTTTGCTTTTAAATGTCTATAACTTTTTATTTTTTGTTTATTTTAATACCTCAGGTTAAGCTAAAGCTTAGAAACTATTAAGTTTACATTTTTATAAGTTTACATTTTTATATATTTATCTTTTATTTCAGTTAATGTTTATTTCAAGTAATCAAGATTTCTTTGGTTTTAGGTTTAGTTAACAATAATAACCCTTATACTTGTAAAATATATTGAATAATGTGTCAAATAATGTTCTTAGTCTTTCCTTCCTGTGACAGAAGATACAGTAGTTTACTATGAATTAAACAGAAATTAAATGAAATACAGTTTATTGTTTAAACAAAATAACAATAATGACCAGGAAAAAAATAATAATTATAAACCATCCCGAAATACACCGTGACTCTTATTCTGAAATGTCTGCAGTATGCACTGAAGCAGGCTGCTCATGAGGGAGATAAAATATGCATTCTTACAACCGTCTAAAACATGCTACCATATAAACATCGTGTAGTAAACATTGTCATAATTCATCAACATTAGCTTATAAGCAATCGCTTGGCATAAATGTGCGCTATTCATTAATTGCGCAGCAGTCACATGTGCTGCGGTACGAGCCTGTAGAGCGCGCAACAGCGCCGCGTTTCCCGCGGTTAGATCAGCACATTACAGTTCAAATGTGCGCATCTTCCACACAGGACTGCAGTTCTGACTGGATATCTTCCCAAATCGTCCCTCTCTTTCATTTTCGTCTCGTTTTTATTCGTTGACGAAAATTAGAGTAGATTTTAGTCATAGTTTTAGTCATTCAAAACCCATTTTTATTTAGTCATCGTCTCGTTTTCGTCCGTGAAAAAATGTTGTTGACGAAAATTATGACGAAAATTATTCGTCAACGAAATTAACACTGTTGGGAAGGAGCATGAATAATCATTTTCACACATGATATGGCACCTCTGGCAAAGTTAAGTCCAGACCTTAACTTCACTGAAAGTTTTTGGGATGTGCTGAAGAAGACTTTACAGAGTGCTCACCTCTTGCATTGTCAATACAAGATCTTGACCAAAAATTGATGCACTTCTTGATGAAAATACAATGTTGTGATGTTATATGGACAGTGTTGGGGAAAGTTACATTTAAAAGTAATGCATTACAATATTATTCTAATCCCAAAAAGTAACTAACTGCATTAGTTACTTTTTATGGAGAGTAATGTGTTATGTTACCTTTGCGTTACTTTTTCTTTCCTCTTTTGGCAGATGTGAAGGCCCTTTCACACCAATATCGCCAAACACACCCCCTGTCTGACCCTAATCAATTCAAGTTTGTAAAATGGACGTTTACCAGATGCCATTCCTGGATGCATGTAAATCCAGACTGACTTAGAAATGTTGGACACTGATTTGAGAAAAAAAAAAAAATAATGTAAGAGTAAGATCATCCAAGTAGATAATTTAATTTAGTACTCTACTGAATTTAAAAAGTTTTTTTTTTTTTTTTTTTTTTTTTGAAAGAAATGTTTGGTAAAAAGCCAAAAAATGTAAAAAAAAAAAAAAAAAAAGTATTCAGATGTCCTTGTCATTTTGATTGCATCTAGTTGGCATAACTAAATTAATATAATATCATACAACAAGACTAGAAAAAAACTGTTCTAAGAAAATGCTTAATTTAATAACGTGGAAACGTTTTCCTCAATTTAATTAAGTTAAGGTTATTGAACATTTTCTTTTTTGAGTGAGGTTCTGGATGCTCAAAATGGTCTAAATCATTTTGGAAATTCTAAAGCTATTGCACCTTAATGGCTTTATTTCTACGCATAGCCACATCTGTAACGTTTACATGGTTTTCCTAATATGCAAAATAATCAGGACTTTCAAATATTACTAGGTATTAAAGGGGTCATATAATGCCACTTTTACAAGATGTAAAATAAGTCTCTGATGTCCCCAGAGTGTGTATGTGAAGTTTTATCTCAAAACACGCCACAGATAATTTTTTATAGCAAGTTAAATTGGTCAATTTTTGAGGGCAAAACACTCCATTTTTATGTGTCCCTTTAAATGCAAATGAGCTGCTGCTGTCAAGAAAAGGGTGGAGTTTCAGGAGCTCATGTTAGCAGCGCCTCATGTTACCTCTCTCAGACTCACTGAAAAAGTGTTCGGAAACTGTTCAGCCTTTCATGTTCAAACCGGAGTTGGACAATGATGGAGAGACTCAAGAAGAAGTGACAACATGTAGAATGCAACATGTAGTGGACTTCAACGGCCTCCAAACAGTTGAAGGTCAAAATTAGTTTCAGTGCAGCTTCAAAGGGCTTTAAACAATACCAGACGAGGAATAAGGGTCTTATCTAGCAAAACGATCTGTCATTTTCTTAAAAAAAAATACTGTATATGCTTTATAAACACAAATGATCACCTTGCAAGTGCTTCCACCATTCCGCTTTCCATATTCTTCAAAAAGCTTACGCTGTATGTCCTACGCCTTCCCTATTCTACTTACGGAAAAAACGGAACTGGTGCCGCGTTCGTTCCGTAAGTTGAATAGGGAAGGCATGGGACATACAGCGTAAGCTTTTTGAAGAATATGGAAAGTGGAAGCACTTGCAAGGCGATCATTTGTGTTTATAAAGCATATACATTTGTATTTGTTTTTTTTAAAATGACCAATTGTTTCGCTAGAAAAGACCCTTATTCCTGGTCTGGTATCGTTTAAAGCCCTTTGAAGCTGCACTGAAACTAATTTTGACCTTCAACCGTTTGGAGAACATTGAAGTCCACTATAAGGAGAATAATCCTGGATTGTTTTCATCAAAAACCTTCATTTCTTTTCAACTGAAGAAAGAATCTTGGATGACATGGGGGTGAGTAAATTATCAGGAAAATTTTATTTGAAAGAGGACTAATCCTTTAATTACGGTTATAATTTGTCATGCTGTCATCTTGCTTTTATGACATGCTATTGCATTTGTCTTATGTACTGTATTGCAATAACATGGCCTCACCCCTTTGTTGCATGTTCTCGGGGGCAGGGTTTATGTAAATTTTAGGGTTAGTGATGTCACTAACCCGGGAAGAAGCTTGCTGTAGTCCCTACCATCCATTTGTTGTAGTCCTTAAACAGAGAATTCTTTAAAAGAAAATATCTCCCTTTGCATTGAACTTTAAGCGTCCTAACTATGCAGATGTTGATTATGCTCAAACAGCAACATTACACACTAACTAAAGTTAAAAAAGTGAAATTGCAATGAATCATCCCTTTAATCAAAAGATAAATAGTTCTCAATAGTGAGAATAGTGAGTTAGTTACCATTATGGGCCATTTTTGTGAGCAGAAACTAATTTCCTACATTATTATGGTATAGATCACTAGAAAATTGGTTGAATTTTTCCCAGTATTGAAACCATCTGTCCGATTTTACAGTTGGTTACGCTGCTGTCAGCCGTATTGGACAGATCTGCATCCATCAGTATGTCACACCAACAGTACAACATATTCACTCTAAGATACATCATTCAAATTCAGCAGGCAAAGAGTTGAAACCTCAAAGTTGACACCATATCCAATACCTTGATATATAAATAACACACAAAAAAATAAACATGGAACATTGAACATTGAAGTTCCATTGAATTGTGTTGATGACAACGGAACTTCAACCCTGATTAGTTAGCCTCTCCATACTGACAAAGTTCACCGTCTGTCACCAGATTACGTCAAGCTGCTGAATTCTAAATAGGCTTTGATATGAAAACATGCTCATGTCTGTAACATCAATAACATGATGATTTCTGAAAAACTGCTTCCAACCTAGTAAATAAGAAGAGCAAGGACAATCCTGTTTACCATGATACACCCTGTTTATTTCCATCCATTTTCGACTGAGAAGAAGGAGCTTTAACAGTTTTTGGACCCTAAGGCTGAACGTTACTGTGTGTGTAAAACATGAGTCCAGCAGTCCAGCATGAGCTGTCAGTGTGGTCTTGATCAAGAGGGGCTGGCGTGCTCTCAGAGGCAACAAATGGCACCCTTACTATCCCTGTGACAATGGGCTCTGAGATTGCTTTCTGAAATCCATCCACAGCACCAAATTTAATCACAGCTTTATTTGCTTCCATCACCGCTGCCAACCTCGTTTAATGAAATTCCAAACAAGCTTGATGTCTGATTGTCATGCACTGCCATAGAAATACCATGTGGTGTCTGACGTCGGGTGCGGTTAACAGCTGGGTAATTCCCGGCACACGAAGGACCCTGAACATTAACTGAATTTCCCTCTCACAAAACCGTGCGGCTGCTGGTTTGTATTGAATGTGCATTCAGTGAAAGCCTTACCGGTAATGGATGTTTATTCAGTTCACGTGAATCATATGGGTCACTGGTTCATAGTGAATAAAGTCCAACGAAAAAGCAGCTTTCTGCTTCTTGTGAATCATAAAGGGTAAAAGAAGAAATTGACCCTTCGCAAAGACCCGCCCCCCTTAGTAACTGTTGCTTTGTCCGACAAGCCATGGCGCTGTCACGCCACACGCAGTGAAAAATACATTGTGGAGCAAAGAGGACACTGACAACACGTCGACAGTCAAGACAGAGCAGGTTACTTATGATATTAAGCAAAGTCCCAGCTTTCAAACTGTAATTTTTTTAAGAAATTCAAACAATAAAAACCATTTTGTGGCTCTTTAATGTGTCATGACAGATTGCTGTAGCGCATCAGCTCAAGCAGCTCGGGAACCGATCGTCTCTTCTTACTAGTTAATTTATAGCATCAAATAAAGAAGGAATGTTGTTTCAAATGCGGAAAGACGTCAATACACACCATTTTTCAAGTTCAATTCCACCGAGGTTAATCTTCTAACTCCTGACTGCTTTGTCGGACAAAATGGCGCATTCGGCGTTATGATTGTAGATCAATCAAACTCCTGGCGAAGGGTCAATTATCTTTTATCTTTCCGTGAACACCATAATGTGAATTTTATAGAATATTCTGACAAGTCTATTAAATTAAAAAATAACAAAAACATCATAAAATTATCATAAAAGTGGTTAATGAGATTTACGCAACATTTCAAAGCCTTTGCATTCTAAATTTATGAAAAAATATCAGGAACGAAGAAAACTGGGAAAATATTCCCAAGTCAAGATGTGCCGAGCAGACTCTTATCCAAACAGACTGAGCGCTGTAATAAAATTACATGGTGCTTCAACTAAGTATTAATTATGCAGTTAGTTATTCCAAGTTTTTTTTTTCTCTGAAATGTGTCAGTTTTGGTTTTCAGTGACACATTTTCAGGCACATTTGCAAATAGATTGACTGTCACATTCACATTTTGGATTTGGATCATTTACTACAAGAAACATCCATATATGTGATCTCTCATCTCTTGCATTTGTCACTTTTTCATTCATATAATATAAATTAGGCATACATTTTTTGTTCTCCTGTGCATATAATATGATTAAAGGCACAATATGTAAGATTTTTGGATTCAAATATCCAAAAACCACTATAACAAAGTTATATATTTTGTTGACTTGTGTACTTACATTATCCCAAATGTTCCAAGAATGTTTAAATCTAGAGAAATAAGCAGTTTTATCCAGGACACGGATCGTGTCTGTGCGTCGCCTATCAGTGACATCATACCTGCGTTACCCTCAATTCCTGGTATTATTTTATAGCAACCATGGAAACAACAAAGACGCTTTAATATATTATGTTTTTATTAGACAGGTGAGCATGTTTGAGCATGTTTTATTAGACAGATGAGACATGTTTGGACACATTCATCGACAGAAAACTAATCATTGTTATATAACTCAACATGGTTAGTCTTATTCTTTAAATCTCGTTTTCTTGATTTACCACAAGAACCATGTTTTACCATGACTAATACTGATCTTGCTTACTGCAGTGTGCAACAAGTGTCTCATAGCAGTCGCCGTGTAAACGCACAGAGTAGCATTATAACAACTTTCAACACACAAATGTATCTAAAACTGTGTTGCCTTACCCCACATATGCATGACTGGAAGAAGCGGAAACGTTCATCTGCGGCATAAAAAAGTTCCGCTGCTCTGGAGACGTTTGTCGCACTCGTCTCTCATTAGCAATCGCTCCAGCAGCCTCGTTCAGCTCCAATGGCTTTCAGCCACACCCTGCTTCATACTACAGTAATGTTAATACATCTTTAATACATTACAAGTCCGGGATTTAAGGGAATAATGAAAAAGAAATAAAAACGTTAAAAGTTCCAGGACTATAGTTATTAAGTAATCAATTTAAATTATTTGCAAATGGTATTTATAATGGTATTTATATTATAATGATATTCACTCTTATTTGTATCTATAATATGTCAAAAACACAAAACGTTTCACATTCAGTTATGAATTACATTAATCATATCATATTAATCAAATAGCATGTTTTCGATTCAAAACGGGGACATTTCAGAAAAATGTTGAGTAGTTTGCATCACTGGATATTACTAACGGTCGTTTAATATTTCAATCATAAAACAGACGTCAAATATAGGCTAGCTACACTCAAAAAAATGATTTTTTGATGCTGTTCAGTTTATTTAAACAATTTATTTTGATTCAACACCATTGTTTCTGGTTTAAATGTGATTGATTCATGTTAAACTGACTTGAAACGATTACTCTTTGACTTAACTTGATGTTTTCATATTGGAATAACATGTTTCAATCAAGTAAACCCAATCAGGACTCAATCAAACAGGATTTTCACTTCCCATCATGCTTTGCATAGGGGCTGAACTAGTAGTGTAAATGTTGAAATAAAGTTTTATTTTAAGCAGTTTTTAGGAAGATGAGAAAATGGAAAGGCTGCTAACAAACTTTCAAATTACTTTAATAAGAAAGTAATCTCTGTGGTAGTGCTCTGGGTTGCATTTCCCAAAAGCATTGTAAACCTATGTTGATTGCAAAACCATTGTCACCAATGGACTTATGATCAATTTAGGCTTTACGATGTTTTTGGTTAAGGCAATTTAGGATGAATCCAGTATCACATCTAGATTTCTAACACAAGTTATATAAATCACAAAATTAAACAAGAAGAATTAATTGTAAAAATCAATGTATATGAAAACAATTTATTTTTTATTTATTTATTGCTTTTTATTTATTTTCCAAAACGTTGCAAATTAGTTGGGCTGACACTATTAAATTAACCTGTGCCCAACCATAGTAAATAAGTTGAATCAACCTTAATAAATTAAGTTGACCCAACGTAAGTAGATTAAATTGGAATAACAGAATTGCATAATGCTGAAATAAAGCAACTTAATCATGTGGAAATCCTTTCCATGATTTTTTTATGTTCGTTCAAAGAGTTATTTTTTTGAGTGTACTTACTCGCCACTTACTCTTTCACTGCTAAAACGAAAGCGTCGCATTGGTATTTGCACTCGTCTTCTGTGAACAGTAAGCCCTGCCTTCTTTGATTTGATTGGCCAGATCACTCATTCTGAGCGTTGTTAGACCGCTGAGGCAGACCAAAATGGCCTAAAAATGTAACTTTTAAAACTTTTTTGTCATCCTAAAAACAAACAGAGTGCTGCATAATGGAGTACAGCAGAGCAGCAAGAATAATATCAAATATTTGGGGGGAAAGGTCAGTCATTTCTAATTATTGTGCCCCTCAATGTCTATGGTGGTTATGGCCCTGATACATTAGCTCATCCATGAATATGATTTCTGCCAGAGTCCTGTCGGATTCTTTTCCAAAGGCTGTAGATGTAAAGACAACACCTCCCTTGATTCCACAAAAACAAGGCATCATCAAGCTATGCCTTTGTTTTGAATAAACGACCTCTAGCGGCGAAAATTACATATTGTGCCTTTAATTCACACTATTATTAGTGAATGAGACCCAATCATTCTTTTGAGTCAGATCTTGTCAATGAACCAACTGAACCAATAAACCAATCTGAATGATTTGTTCACTAATCTAACTCAACTCACTGACTTGGTTCCCAGTGGTTAACAGCCCACAGGAATGGAGGTTTATCAGTGAATAATAATTTACATTGCAGTTTGTTCTTCACGCAAAGCTTTTGTATGGCCTCAGAAGACTTGGAATATAGAACACGAGTCATCCGGATGAATTGGAAAGCTTAAAAAAGCTCCATTGTCCATACATCTTGCTTTATTGTTCCACTGAAGAAAAAAAGTCATACGTGTTTGGAGCGAGTCAGAATTTTTTTTTTTTTTTTTTTTTGGTGAACTAATCCTTTAACGGACGTTATCAGCGGGTTAAGATGTCCAGTGTGTGTGAGCATAAAGTCAGGAGATAATGTCTTTTAGATGAACCACACTTTAAGCAATCTTCAACTGAGAATAATAATGAACTCTTCGAGCTTTAGCTGAGGCTCTTATCCTCATTCTTCATTTTGAATAAGGACGGGTTTATGATGAAATATAACTTGCTAACTAAAATAAAGATGCACGGCTCACAAATTACATCTCAATTTCTGCCCCCAGTGTGCCTATGAGTTCAAAGCAAAATATAAAAATCTGGTTCAAACTCAAGATTCACAAATAAACAACTACATATCCTAAGGATGAGAAAGAACATGGCCTACTTCATCAGTGTTGAGCACTTCAACCAACAGTTTGGTCCATGAGCTGTTTATATTTGCAGAGCAAATCTGTGTAAAAGCAAAACTGTTACGGGAATGAAATCCTATGCTTTGTCTGTTCATATTTACTCTCTATTTTCCATCTCTATGGAAATTCTAGACTACAGTATATGATCTGGGATGACCACATGTGGCACAGTTTTTCTTTGTGAACATGTAGGCGCATTTACAAATAGATTGACTGTCACATTTACACTTGGATAGTATGCACACAATCATGTACTACAAGAAACATCGGCCGCACATTAACTACAACTCAAACTGCCTCAAAACTCCTAATTTATTGCTTATTAATAGATAGTAAAGTAGTTGTTGTAGTGGCTAAATTAGGATTAAGGGATGTGGAATATGGTCTGCAGAATATGGCATTAATATGTGTTTTATAAGAACTAATGAACAGCCAATATGCTAGTAAAATAAGCAACTAGTTAATAGTGAGAATTGCTCCCCAGATTAGTGTTAACGAAACATCCATATATGTGATTTTTTGTCACTTTATCATCATTTATCTTGTGTTCATTCAGACCATCAGGTTTTTGAGTGTTAAGAGCATGAGAATCAGCCTTGAGATTCTGGGTTAGAGGATTGATGTTTTAAATAACTAGCTAGATGTACTGATAGAAAACATCCCTTGATGAATGGAATTGCAATAAGGTGCTCAGTTTCTTAATTAAACCTTAATCACAAAAGATTGATCAGGAAAGACACTTTGAGCTGAGCAGACAATCACACCAGTCAGACGTCAATATACAATGTTTAATAAAAACGCTAATCTGAATGAATATGTTGGATTGGATTGCACATTTAGACATTCGCAATTACAAACTTTTATATTTTTGCATTTAAGGAATAAATTGATTTTAAATTTGATTTAAAACTGTACAGTATATACACAATAAATAAAAAAAGCATGGGATTATGATACAATCTGATCACACTGAGCTATAGTTTGTATTTCACACATAGCCTACCTGAATGGTGGTGGGAAAAAATATAAGCCATTTATTTTCCAGTATTGAACAAGTAGACTATCATGTGTCTAGTTCAAATTACATTTTACTGCTTTCATTTAATTGGATACTTCTCAAGGTAAACCAATTGTTTTTTTAATCCTGATCCTGTAGGTCCGCAGCACTGCACATTTTGGATGTCTCTCTATCTGACGCACTCGTTTCATGTCTTGGTGCCACTATTAATGAGCTGAAATCAAGTGTGTTATTCAAGAGACATCCAAATTGTGCAGTGCAAGGATATTCCAAGACCATTATTGGGAAACTCTGGGGTAAACTGTAGTTTATGACACACACACAAAAAAAAGCATATTCATTTGCATATGGTATAGTGAGATATGTTTCAGATGCTAAAAATGAAAAGTATTGGTTTTATGCTTAGAATGGCATGGTATTGAAGACTGAGTCATTACTCCAAATGAGAGGTCCACATCAAAGAGAGAGCTTAATTGCTGCATACTAATAACAGGCTTATGAGACCTATACTCTCCATAAATCAGAAAAACCATGTATTGAAGGTATAAAGCATGTGGACTATAATGTGACTACTTATACTAATTATATTCAGTTGGATACTCATCAGGGTAAACTTCTGACACAGATGAGTAAGATCATGGAAATACGAATTGCATATGCATCTTTAGTTTAATATGTTTCAGAATCTAAAAACAGAACTAGTATTTGCTTAGAATGGCTCGTGAATCATATTTTGATTCACTTGTGATTTGTTGTTCAAAAGAGATGTGTCAACTGCAGCATACCGCTCACAGGTCTTTCTGCTGGCTTGTGATAGACCTACTTTCCATAAATCAGACAATCAGATTTATCCACCTTATAGAGAAACACACGCGCAGGTAACCGGCTTTTCACGCGTTTTAAATGAACTGTGCTGAAACTGTTCTAACTAAACAGAAAAATGTCAGGATGGAGCATTCCACTGTTCTCTATATTTTAAAGCGAAACTGGGTCATTCAGATACAGAAAAAAAAAGAAAAAACAACGAACAGGTGCGCAAAACACCGAGTTTCTGCTAAGGAGACTAAAGCAATGCAAGAATTGGTAAGCATTTAATCATTTTATATAGAATACAAAACCTCCAGGACCCTCTCACTCACCTTCCACCTCATCCTCAGGCAGGTTGACTGGTGCCCGGTACGACAGGATATCTGGAATGGTGCAGATCCCCCGGTACATCAAAGTGGAAGTCACCGGATGCATAGGCATTTTTGCGCTCTGTGTTGACCAGCACGTGTGTATTGATCCTCATATATGTGATTTACTGTCCAGACGGCAACTTTTTACCCCACATCAGATAGGACCGAAACCCTCAGTGGAGATCACGCGTGGAGTGGATTCCATGGAAAGCGCCGATAGTATACTCTCACAGCGTGCGCAATTGCGCAGCCCTCTCCAAGAAACCAGGTGTAAGGATTTACAAGTCTTCGCAGGATACGGGTGGGCTAGATGTAAGGCTTTTGGGTTCGGACCGTCAAAATATAAGCAAACCGCCCGGTCTCTAGTTTGTTGTAAAAATGACCAAAACAACGAATTACGGCGGCTCCATCGGCGGGGAAACTAACAGATGCACATAATCCACCAGCTCACTCGACGCGCATTAAACAAACGCGCATTTTTATCACTGCGACAAAGTATGTGCGTATTGGCGAGGTTGCGTGGATCGATTCGAGGTCCAGGTCGTTAGGCAGGCATCTCCATCTGTTTTCTCTTCAATCGCTTCTGAAGACACAGCAGTTGAGCTTCGAGCATGCACTTGTTGGATAGCGTGCGTGCGCACCGCCAGGAACAAGGAGTTAAAAATGCGCTTTACGCGTGTGTAGTTGAGAGGTTAATATATTTTTATCTAAAGAAATCCTGTGTTTTTCCTTTTAGCAAAAATAGAATATTTTAAAAATGGAGAACGATGTCACCGATACAATCAAACTTTCCAGCTAATCACAACATGCAGATAAACGAGCTGTGCGTGGGGAGGCGCGGTGTCCGGGTTCCCTCGCGATGGATCTATATTTAGTCTGAGTGTAAGCTGCTGCTCTCCACAAGGTATTTCCCACCTCAGGTGTTGGGAGGCATGATTCACACAGGACGCGTTCTTGCGTTCAACAGCTAGACGGAGCGTATCAGATTGGACGCGTATTAAAAAGTTGATCTGTTTGTTTTTAACTTGACAGGCTGTCTTAAAACGCGACGCCCATGGCGCGAAACGTCTGACGCATGTGTACAACAATGCTAGACGAACTTTTATTGAACATAAACATTATTTTGACCCAGTGTTGATTTTGAGGGACATTGTATTTTTAACCCTATTAAACACACAGTATGCCATCTATTTATTTCATTTAAATACATTTCAGTATAAACAAATACCCTTTAAATCAAACATAAATTCATATAAAATCATTATCAATTTTATGTGATAGCTGTACACTTTTTATAATATTTTAAGCAATATAAATTTAGAGCAACATCACAACTGCAAATGTTGCTTTTAAACGGCAGTTCAAGGAGTTATGAGTAACTTACACTTTAGATAATATTTGCCAGTTGCTTTGTATAGCCTATTTTGTTCCGCCACATCGAAACAAAAGCAAAATCAATCATTTGCATGTTGCCAATGACATCAGTATCATTCCTGAACGAATCAGTGTCGAATCGCTTGAGGGAATGAATCAGTGACTATTGACCAATAAAAGCTTTGTTCCTTAATGACTCATTCACTATGACTGTCACAATTGTTAAGTTCCTGAATGGAACATTGTTTTTGCCCCTTATGGATATATGAAATTTTCTGTGGCTTTTTTTTTTTTTTTTTTACAATCTTGACTCTGATATATACAACTAAAACATGCACAGATGGAAGAAAGGAACCATCTTGAGTGAAAAATAGCACTGAATGAACAACCTTTGTGAACGCCCCCTTATGCTGCATTCCATGTGTAACGGAGGCAAGCTAGTAAGAGCTGTGCAGCAGAGTGGTAGAGTAAAAACTTCTTTATTTAATCTGTTTGAGACTGAATTAATGTCAGATTGTTTGCTATAAATTACAGACATGGCATCTGAGGAGTAATTCTCTTTTTTCTCTGTTATTTTGCTTTATAGCCAGATTCACTCATCGGCTCGTTCTTACGTTCTAGAGTACATACGCACAAAAACAGCACTTTAAATCTTTTGACAAACAAAAAGGCGTATATGAAATTGTATATATCCGAAATGAAAGATATAGATTGTACTGAATGTCATCTTGCTTATTTTGCTCAAGAAAAAGATGTATTAACTCCAGGTCTTAAAAACAAGAAACTATGCTTCTAACCACAGGTCGAGAGCTATAGTCTCAACCACACAGCTATGTGTCGCTATTTGCGAATTTTCGTTGGAAATATGACTGACCCGTTGAGCTATGCTGATAACGACGTAACTTGCAACCATAGTTGGCTAATGATGCTTTTGGGAAACGCACCCCGCGGGTCAAGTAGGACCGGTTACATTTGGTGCCGTGACCCGGATGGAAGTGAGGTTTAGGGGGGTGAGTATAACAGAGGATAAAATAGTAAGAGCTGTGCATGTAAACCTCACTCCCCTGGCCTCAAGAGGTGCTTTAGAGACTGCGGTCTTTAGCATCCTTGTTAGCACACCTGCCTCCCATGCCAGAGACGGCGGTTCGAGTCCTGCTCAGAGCAGGTCGAGTAGGACTGGTTCCATTTGGTGCCGTGACCCAGATGGGAGTGAGGTTTAGAGGGGTGAGTATAATGGAGGTAAGCTACTAAGAGCTGTGTGTAAACCTCACTCCCCTGGCCTCAAGAGGTGCGCTAGAGGCTGCAGTCTTCAGCGTCCTTGTTAGAGCACCTGCCTCCCATGCCGGAGACAGCGGTTCGAGTCCCTCTCAGAGCAGGTCGAGTAGGACCGGTTCCATTTGGTGCCGTGACCCAGATGGGAGTGAGGTTTAGGGGGGTGAATATAATGGACGTAAGATAGTAAGAGCTGTGCGTGTAAAGCCCTTTTCGGACAGGATTAGTTTTACATGGAGAGGTGGGGTAAAGTAATTATTACCAGAGCTTCTCAGTGATTATAGTCCCGTCCCGTTTCAGTAATCATTACGGACAATGTCAGTAAAGATTGCAGTGACTTTTACCTTCTGTAAAAATGTCCAAAAAAAAATACCTCAGGTAATACTTATCCCGTCCGAATGAAAAAAAAAAAATAAAACTGCGAAGAACATTGTTGCCTTGACCCGGATGGGAGTGAGGTTTAGGGAGGTGAGTATAATGGAGGTAAGTTAGTAACAGTTGTGCATGTAAACATCACTCCCCTGGCCTCAAGAGGTATGTTAACGACTGACTCTAGAGACTGCGGTCTTTAGCGTCCTTGTTAACGGGCCTGCTTTTCATGACGCTGGTTCGAATCCCGTTCAGAGCAGGTCAAGTAGGACCAGTTATACATGTGCGACACCACTATTGAGCAGATAAAACTCCTCTCATTTTCATTCTTTTCAGTGCACGTATTTCTCCGCAGACAACCGCGATCAACATGATTCCCAGACCCCTCTTAAATAAGAAGATACGTGACTGTTTTCTCGGGGCAGGGGCAGATCTCATCCCTCTTGGCATTTCTCATCTTCAAAAATCACGTACAGTTTGATAACCAGTGAGTTACTGCTGTTCTTAAATTCAAAGGCTTTGTCACATTTGTCCAAACAAGAGAGACTGAAAGCATCTCAAACCCCAGTGCGAGACAGCATGCCAACATTTCAGAAAGAGATGCTTATTATTTTGCATGTGCAAGAGCATCCTGGTGGAAATCCATTGCACTTTGCAATGCAAACATATTAATCAAAAGGTGTTTGGCATGGTGGAAGTCATCCACTGCACACTAATCTGCCTCAGTGTGGGTGGGTTATCTTTCTTCGCTTTTCTAAATTTCCTTCCCAGATTTTTGACATATTCGCAAGCAGGTGTTTGATTCCCTGGCAGGGATTTTCTGCATGCATCCTTTGTCAAATGCACTTAGTAAAAAACATGTGCATTCTTTCTGAGACATACGAGTCTTATTATGGGTTATCTGGGGCTGTGATGGATTTGGGTGGTGTAATGACATCATTGTCTCGTCCAGCTGTGGACCGGAGCTCTTGCGACAGGACCCAGGTGCACACATCAAGACCTGATGGCCTATTATGACCAGTGGACTCTGAACCTCAATCACCCAGATTTTGGGGCATTTTCTACTCCCTCTGCGTTTCCACATTGTGACAGGTGTCTTGTGTTATGCACACATCTCAGTGGGAGAGCATAAACTTTTCACAGTGTCACCCACGTCTAACACTGAGTGACGGAAGAAGAGAGAGGGGCTTCTTTCCGTCTCTCTTCACTGCTCCTGACGCTCTCTTGGGTGCATCACCTGCTTTGACAGTGAAATTCTCATCCAAGAGATTTTCATGATATTCCACCTAGATCACCATTGACGGGTGACATCGTCTATGAGCTTAATGTCAGAGGTTAAGGTGGTACCCATAATGCATTGCTCATTCTTAGTGTGATTAGGGCAGATAAGCCTGGTGTAAATGACATATTGTATTATCTTGACAATATAAACCCTTGGTTTGAAAACCTAATCTCAACTTGAACACTCCAACACACGCTGTCTTTCCATTCTGAATAAACAAACACTAAAACACCCGACTGGTTTCACAGAGGAATTCCTTTGTGGGTGAATCTCACCAAAACTTGTCATAAACTTTACTGTTATACTACAGTATATACAATCCTTTTCTCTTTTTTTAATTTAAATGAATAATTCATCCAAAACTAACAAATTCTGTTATTATTTACTTACCCTCATGTTGTTCCAAACTTGACTTTCATTCTTATGTAGAACACAAAATGAGAAAATTTGAAAAAAAAAAAAAAGATAATAAAAAATTTTTTTTTTGATATACAGTATTCTGGTTCTAGTTGCTTTTTCATGCAATTAAAAGAAAGTTTGCAAAAGCATCTTGAAAGCGATTAATGTGAATCATGCTTTCTTTTATAAGTCATACAATAGCTTTGTAGATCAACCCATAATGTAAGTTATTATTCACTGCTGATCTTCTGCTTCAGTACAGCTGAAACACTGAACTCGAGAACCAGATCAGTCCGATCCATGAATGAATCATGGATCAATCAATAAATCATCCAATTCACTGGAAAAAAAAAGAAGCTCAAAAGAATGACGTATTATTATACTTCTTTCAGGAACTCATGGGTTATAGTTGTATTGACACCTTTATGACAATTTTATGATGCTTTTGCAAATGCATAGAAAAGAAGGACTTGTTACATGGAGGAAATAAAGCTACACATTTTAAATGACATGAAGGTTTGCAATTTTTTTTCCCTTTCATTTATTCCTTTCAATTAGCATGAATAAGAATGTATAAACACCTTTTATTTTCAATAGTATTTTTTATTTATAATTTATAAATTATATATATTTTAAAAAAGATTATACTTTTCTTTATACAAAGTAATAATAATAATTTAATAATAATAAAAATAATTTGTTGCTTAAAATTATTGTAAGGCCGTATAAATACTTTTAAATCTTCATATTTTATTCATAATTAACAAATTATAATTTTTAATTTAATAAATAATCACTTAAGGTCAAAATGCATCTAAAATATCTTAATGGTCATAAAAGGCTTCTTTTCATTCTTTGCGTTTTTCCTTTCATCTATTCCTTTAAATTAGGATGTAAAACAAACATTACTAGAATGTATAAATACTATTAAATCTTAATAATATTTTTTATTTATAATTAAATTATCATTTTTCCATTTAATAAATAATCACTTTCATTAAAATAAAATGCATCTAAAAATATCTTAATGCTCATAAAAGGCTTCTTTTCATTGAGCAAAAGTAATAGTAAGAATATTTTTTCTTTCATCTATTCCTTTAAATTAGGATGTAAAACAAATATCACTATTACATTTTTATTATATTTATAATTAATAAATGATAAATATTCATTTAATAAATAATATTTTTCATTAAAAATGTAATCTTAAAATATATTTTAGAAATTATAATTTATTTTTCTTTTGATTTTAGGGTGAAATATAACCCAGGCAGGCTTCCTAAAATTCACCCTATTATTTCATTGTTGCATAAGCCTATAATTTGAAGAAGTTTGTCCAAGAAAGGACACAATGTCTTCAGGGAGAGCCGGACGAGCCCCTGCATGGGTTCCCTTTCACTCCGGTCTGTATTGATCCCTGTATTGGCAATGCCCACTAAATACAAAAAGCAAACAGAACCCTTTCGTAAACTCCATTCAGACATCAGCACAAAACTTCCACAGCATGGAGCAGCAGCCAAAAGGTCACTCAATAGCTTCCACTGGACTTTATTAGTGCACACATACCGACGGTTTTGTTGTTCATAAGGCATGTTTCATTCATGTATAGTGTGCAGAATTGACTGGCCTTCCTGAGAGTCTGTCTGGAAGGCTTTACAGCTCATCCTTGCTCTTAGTTTATTTGTCCGTCTCTAGAGGGCAATGTCGAGTGCCCTGTGGCTCCTCTCTGCTGGTGGTCTAGGACATTGGATTCAGGTTTCAGAACCTTTCTGTGGACACTTGAGACAAATTAGAAAAACAGCATGTGCCTGTTCACATATTTTATTCATCATCTCAAGTTTGCAGTATGCTCTCTGAAAGTTAAAAACTATATAAGTAGTTAAATATTGAATTTAGTGGATGGTTTTCATCTGAAGCCAGTTAGGGGCTGTTTATACAAAACTGTTTTCAATTTCAACTAAAAATGGAAAACTTTTTATGCGTTTTGGCTGTTAATTTACATGACAACGGTGTTTTGGGGGCCTGAAAAAGGGTTTCAAAGTGCAAGTTTTTGAATATGATACATGAATATCATGTTCTCCATCTCTACAAAAATGCAAATTTGTGACAACGGTGTTATCATGCACGCGTATTACATGTTCGGTCTATAGACGTGTAGCGTTTCTTTACAAAGTGACATCGCCAACTACTGGCCTGGCAGCATAATACAGCGTTTTTAGCATTTTAGGACCCGAGTGAACAACATTGCCATCTGTGCATGAAAAACACAAAGGAAGAGTTTTCTGTTTTTAGTACATCGTTGTCGTGTAAACGTACCCTTAAGCCCAAAGTATACTTCACTTTTTACATGTACGCGAAGGTCAGCGTATTGATTATCAGGGAATTTTGTCATCAGAGACCTGTTGCATGAACCTAATTGAACAAACTCAAAGTAGGTTTGGAGTTGACAAATCCATCTAAATCCAACCTGGTTTAGATCAGGGTCAACAGGCTTACAGCGCTCAGTATAAACGTTCTCTGTCAACTCAGGTTTAATCCAGAGTTTGCAATTAAGTGCATGCACCTGAAAGTGTGAAACACGTGCAGCAAAAAGTTTTATATGCATTTCAAATATATAAATTTTAATTTTAGGTCTAAATATTTGAAGAAAGTATAACTCCCCAGAATACCATAGCAATCATAGGAATGCCCTAGCAACCACCTAAATCATCCAAGCAACCACATAGCAACACAAGCTAATACACACTCTTAGCAACCACCCACAGAACAGGCATATGCACTCATATTTTCTTCAGAAATGTAAAACCTTGTTTGAAGAGCTGTGAGGATGGATGGTGCTGATACTGCAGGCTGCATGTGGGTATCTAGGGAATGTTCAAAGTCAATAATATCACTGATGTCTCTCCTGCATTGGCTGGGCACACTTGTAATAGACTGGATAAATGAGAACGGACTAAAAGGCAAAGCTGCTGTCTTGTTTACATGTGTCCTGCCCTTAGACATCATCAATTCATTTGGAGAAGGAGTAGAGAATTCAAAGTGTAAAGCAATCAACTTGAAATTACCTGCAGAATTTAGCAATAATTTGACAACAAATGATTCAAAAAGAAGATGGCTATTAATAATAATATGAACTTAACAAGTGTTAATAATTTAAGGTATGCTAATTATTATTGTTGCTCAATTAGTGTAGTTATTGCTTTTTGGATGGATGGATGGATGGATGGATGGATGGATGGATGGATGGATGGATGGATAGATGGATGGATAGATGGATAGATGGATAGATGGATGGATAGATGGATGGATAGATGGATAGATAGATAGATAGATAGATAGATAGATAGATAGATAGATAGATAGATAGATAGATAGATAGATAGATAGATATAGCTTCCAGAACTTCTGATTGAGGCTGTGTGTGTGTGACCTCCTAATTGAACTCCTTTCCACAAAAAACACAATTTTTTCTTAGTCTTATTAAATGCAAACAATAAGTGCAACCATTATCAAAGTACTCTCAATATTCAAAGGGCAAACAGAGACCAAAGCTAAGAGGTTGTTACAACTACACAGCTCAGCCTAAGATAGGTTTGATATTGGGAGACAGGCTATTGTATGTAGCCTAATTTGCACGCATCAGGGAGCTCGTGTTTTACTTTCGCTTTCGAATTCGCAATCGCACATACTCTGTGTATAGGGAACGGCAGTGCTGAGTGCGCATTCTACAAAAGACATTTATCAAATGTTTAGGCTCTGCTGCGCAACGAATCCTCAGCCATGGTCTTGTCAGTCATCTCGCCTTACTCTCGTCACGTGATCAGTAAACTGAGATTCCTGCTGCACTGTGTGTGACTCTGCAGCTCATGCTGGATGAGCAGAGCAGACGCTTACAATAGCTTACAATTGAAGTGACTGTTATCCAACTGAATTAAATGGTTTTTATTTCTATAAAAAAAAGGCAAAACGACAGTGGAGGCAATGTAATATAAGTGTAGCAGTGGCATATTCTATAATTTCACCCTTATGCTCCGTCATGATGTTATCGTGAGACAGCTTTTCACTCAACGAGAAATGTCGTCATATTGTAATATTGCGAGATCTCGTGGCACGTCACACCCCTAATATATGTGTATAGAGAGAGAGAGAGAGAGAGAGTATAATTAAATAAAAAAAAAAATAACAAATGAAAAATTATTGTAATGCTTTCTTGTTATAGTGTAAGGTACATGCTATTCCATATGTTTTTTGTCTTGTTTTGTTTTTTTGGGTTTTTTTTTTCTCCTGGAAACTATTTAAAAATCAAATAGAACTAGAACATGAATATGTATTAGACTAAAAGACAACATGCAGAGATGAGATGTTGCCTCTTCATTTCAAAAGACCAGCGCTCTGTAATATCCCTGTGCACAACACTATAGGTTATATTTTATAATTTTGTCTCAGACATTGCATTACCACTCAGTTTGAGATTGCTGTTAAGGACAAAAATTGCAGATTAAAAATGTTTTCATTGAAGAAATAGCAGCCAAAAAGTAAATGTTTGAAAAAAGTCATCGAAATGGAAAAAGAATAACTTGAAGGACACTTCAAAAAATTGTTAGAGCAACAAAAAAGGGCATAATTACCAAAACTTGTTTTATTGGCAGCACCGCAGGCTGAGCCTTGTGTTTGAACAGACAGGGGTCCAATAGCAGTGACCTGCTCAACAAGATTTAGATTAAGCCGCCAAACCACTCAGATGTATAATGTTTACAGGGAGAAGGAACCTTGGTGTGTTTTGGGGGGGGAAAAAAAACCCAGACTTTTTATTTTTCTAAGATCAATAGCCAGTAGAACAAGGCA
This sequence comes from Ancherythroculter nigrocauda, assembly GCA_036281575.1. Classification (NCBI taxonomy): domain Eukaryota; kingdom Metazoa; phylum Chordata; class Actinopteri; order Cypriniformes; family Xenocyprididae; genus Ancherythroculter; species Ancherythroculter nigrocauda. Next base: position 7,813,028 of record VTFQ01000007.1, read on the forward strand.
CATCCAGGGGCAAGGTTGTGTCCTTGAGGCTTTCTTACTGGACTTTCTGAAACCAGCAGAGCTTGTTCGTAAGCATCCCTGCTTCCTACAACCTGGCCAGTCATAAGCTCAGGAGGGATGCGGGAAGATAAAACGAATGAAAGCGTGGCCTACAGAAGACGCATGAAGCTGCCAAATGGTGCTCGGCTGGGCTGAGAGCCTGCACAATCCTCTGGCATCCATGCATCCCTTTCCAAACACTTCCAAACTTCCGCCTTTTTTATCTTAATGTGGTCCTTCCTCTCCCTGAGAGAAAGAGTGTGCTGTTGGCTGGCGTTAAGCTCTTTTTGAAGTGCTGCTCAGTTGTTATGGGACCTCCACAGAGATAGGAGGAAAGTAAGAAAGGGAGGAAGGGAGCAAAGAGATAAAGACAGAAGGTCGTACAAACAAGAGAGATTTCATCCTGTTGTGGAAGGAGAATGGTCCCTTTTCAGGATGCAAGATGAACAGAAGTGGCAAAGATCAAAAGGAGATTCCCTTATGAAGACAACTTCAACTGCTCATCTAACATCTAAGCTACCTTTGGAGACATTTACACTTAGAAAATCGAAATCTGTGTGCCAGGTGTTTTTTTATTCACAGCTTAGTCATTAACACAGAAACTGAGACTTCACAATTGCTTTTTATGAAAAACAACACTGACATTTATATTGTTTAACAGCCACTATACAATTAAAGGTGCAGTAAGTGATTTCTGAGAATCATTATTGAACACTGTTGATATTTGAAACCAACCCAAACAAACACACCCCTCCCTTCATTGCACCACCTCCAAAATGCACAAACATGCAATGCAAGCATGGATGTCTCTCTATCATACCAGAAGTGAAGCAAAATAATGCTTTACGAAAAATAACGTGTCATAACCCTTTTATTCAGTGATATTCCTCTGATCTTTTTTTCTTTTGTAATGTCTCTCAGCCATCTCTCTTTCTACAGTCTTTCTTCAAATTTCCCTCTTGCTCACTCTCTCATCTCTCCCATCATGAGTGGACACGCCCCCTTCTGCTGATTGGATACAAGAGTGTTGTGGTGCTCGGTCAGATCCACTTTCAACAGCGTTTCTCAGAAATTTCTTACTGCACCTTTAAAGGAGCTCTCAGTATTTTTTATCTTATTCAAATGTTTTACACTAGAAATGAATAGCACTTAAAAATGTGTTTAAAATGATGTCAGCTGGCATGAGACATGACACGAGTCATACCAGTGGCCTAGAAAAGCTGTTTTATTCTACATGGTGTAGGTGGCCTCATGGGAGCCAAGCATGGAGGTCTGTAATACCTGGAGAAAGCATTAGCATTCATATTCATCTCACTGGCAGCTGCTTGGCAGGAGCAGGACCTTTTTTAATGGGACCAGAATGTTTCGAGCCAATCATCTGAGCAGTAAATGCATCCAGTAAAAAGGTAACCTAACCTAAATGTACTTTATGTGGTAAAACATGTACTACAATACCCTGATTTACAATACAAAAATGAATTTTGGTGCTTGTTCAAGTTACCTAATTAAAATGAGCTGAAACAGCATGATTAATGAACATTTTGTCACTACTTAATTTAATTGCGGTCAATCCACTTAAATATGTTAAATCAGAGTTGACTTAATCCAGCTGAAACTGGGCAAAGGATTTTTTGTTCCAAGCATGTTTTGGATAGGGCTGGTTCGGGAAAGTAAGTGTTATGTTTTGCATTTTTAGTATAAGGAAAGACTTGTTAGTTAGGGGAATAACCAAAATAATTTGTTGGATTTACTTAAAAAATAAGTGTCAAGTGTTTCCACGCAACTATATTGAGTAATTTGTACAAATAACAATATAGTTGTATGAACAAAAGAAATTCAAGTAAAGATGACAAAATTTCTTTGAGTAAATACAAATCATTTGAATGTCACTGTTACATAATATTTATATGTGCAGTTTACTTAATAATGTTATGTTTATTACGTAAGGTGAACACATTTATTGATTTAATTTACCTTTTTAAATGAACTATTTTCTCTACAAAATGCACTCAAAAATTAACTCATTGAACAAACTCAATTGTATTGAGAATAGGAATTCCATCCTATAGACATGCGTATATGAATGTTCACAGCCTAAACACAGGCACCACTCTTCAGCATAATGGTAACCACAAAATTTAAAAACATTACAGAAACTACTCTAAATGTCCAACATATCTGAACATTAGGGTCTGTAGCATGTGCATAGGGTAATAGGGTATGAGGCAAGCAGGGCGGGGCCATGAGCCGTGGGATTAACATGAACACTCCACCAGCCTCGTTCTGTTCCCACAGCTCTCGGCCTCACCCTGCTTGTGGGGGGTGTTAGGGTGTGTAGTGCAGTCGCAAGGGTCCCCCCCGGCCTGCGATTGGGGTAAGTGGCAAGCAGGGCGGGGCCATTAGCCGTGGGATTAACATGAACACTCCACCAGCCTCGTTCTGTTCCCACAGCTCTCGGCCCCACCCTGCTTGCCACATACCCCCATCGCAGTCCGGGGGTTACACTTAAAAGTTACTCACTGAGGACCTCCAGAAGGATAAAAGGAGGAGTTGCCACTGTTGTCATGAAGGACAAGAGAGGACCAGGCCTGGACTATTTATGTTGTGTTTTTATTATGTTTATATGTGGCAGTCATCCTTGAAGGGCTGCCGCTTTACTTTTGTCTTGTGTTTGTTTATTTTGATAATAAAGTGCTTGAACGTTCACTAGTTCCCTCCTCTTTCTTCTCTGAACTTTAAACCTTGTTACAGATCACAAAACTTTACCTCCTTAAGATATGATTACCCACATCAGTCAAAATTTAAACATAATTGGTTGTTGACGGCAGAGAAAGGCCTATTTAAGTTCTAAATAATAACTTTTACTGCTCTATAAAGTGCTTCTGAAACTATAAATACTTGCAGCAAAATAATCAGTGTGACTATCATGCTTTGCAGTGCTCTCATTAGCAACAACTGGCTATGAATCCAAGTTTTATCCTCATCATAAATCTGTGCACAGTCCATCAAGCCATAAACCTGTCACCGAGCCAATGACCAATAATTGAGAGTGAACTCAAGGCTTTGCAGCTCTAATGGGATTCTGATACTAGAGATCAATCTCTCTCTTCCCACAGCTCATTAATGCTCATCTTCCCACATTTGGAATGCAGTAAGTGTCTGCTTTCCGCTCTCCTCTCACCTGCAGGCCATTTCCAGCCCTTCCTCTGCATCTGTCAGCCCACCGTTGAGATGCTACATACTGCACATCCACTGCATGTGCTTCTTTATCCTGCATGCTCTCGCTGTGTAATGATGGAGACAAGCTGTGTGCTTTTAAAAATATATTAAGCATCTGCCCCGGGGATCTCGCCCTTCCAGCAGGGAACAGCAGAATGACCGTTATGCACGGCAGCTGGCTCACAAGACTCAGATGGAAAGCCAGGCTGCGTTAATAGTATGGCAGCGCAACGCTGCTGTTTAGATACAACAGGGGCAGAGAAAGATCAAGAGAACGTCGAACACAGAGCAATCTGTGTGTTTGTAAATATAACCTGTGTATCTGCACTCCTGGGCATCGGCAGCAGAAAGCTGCACTTGTTCCAGAATATTAATCGAGCAAGGAAAAAAAGGCCTCCTTCACATCAAAGTGGGAGAAAAAAGGACAAGACAGGATGGCTGTGTCATGCACTCATACACCCTCACTCTCTCTCCTACTGCATCTCGCCTTTCATCCATCCACCCGCTTCAATCTGTTTTTGGATGTTTTAGTGCAAGCGCTTATGACACATCAAATTTGGAAGCTGACTTTTCTCATTTTTGTTATGTAGAAAATGTAAAAGCAAGTGGTAAACTGAAAAAAAAAACACCTTTTCATTTATTTATTTTATTTATTTATAAAAATCTTTATCCCTAGAATGCATGTGGCATTTCTCTACTCATCTACTGCATCTGAAATCGCATACTGTCCGAGTAGGTTCTACATTTGAGAACTTTTAAAAAATAGTATGTGTATAGTATGAATTTCTGTCATGACAACTCTCAGAGAGTTTGGCATGGTAATGGATATGACAATGTTAATGGTCTTGATCTGCTAAGCTGCTGCTGCTGCTGCTGCTGCAGAGCAAAAACAGGACTTGCTTACAGCCAATACATACACAACATGCTGCTGTACAATAGCATACATGAATTCCCCATAGCAGATCTATACAGGTGGAGCTGGGGAAGGTGGAGGGTTTCTAAAAAGTGTGCTGCAACTCAGTGTTAATTTCGTTGACAAATAATTTTCGTCATAATTTTCGTCAACGACATTTTTTCACAGACGAAAACGAGACGATGACTAAATAAAAATGCGTTTTGAATGACTAAAACTATGACTAAAATCTACTCTAATTTTCGTCAACGAATAAAAACGAGACGAAAATTAAAAAGAGGGACGATTTGGGAAGATATCCAGTCAGAACTGCTGTCCTGTGTGGAAGATGCGCACATTTGAATTGTAATGTGCTGATCTAACCGCGGGAAACGCGGCGCTGTTGCGCGCTCTACAGGCTCGTGCAGCAGCACATCTGACTGCTGCGCAATTAATGAATAGCGCACATTTATGCCAAGCGATTGCTTATAAGCTAATGTTGATGAATTATGACAATGTTTACTACACAATGTTTATATGGTATATGTTTTAGACGGTTGTAAGAATGCATATTTATCTCCCTCATGAGCAGCCTGCTACAGTGCAGACTGCAGACATTTCAGAATAAGAGTCACGGTGTATTTCGGGATGGTTTATAATTATTATTTTTTTCCTGGTCATTATTGTTATTTTGTTTAAACAATAAACTGTATTTAATTTAATTTCTGTTTAATTCATAGTAAACTACTGTATCTTCTGTCACAGGAAGGAAAGACTAAGAACATTATTTGACACATTCAATATATTTTACAAGTATAAGGGTTATTATTGTTAACTAAACCTAAAACCAAAGAAATCTTCATTACTTGAAATAAACATTAACTGAAATAAAAGATAAATATATAAAAATGTAAGCTTATAAAAATGTAAACTTAATAGTTTCTAAGCTTTAGCTTAACCTGAGGTATTAAAATAAACAAAAAATAAAAAGTTATAGACATTTAAAAGCAAAAACTAAAAGACATAAACACAAAAAATTACTAAAACTTTTAACTAAAATTACAATGAAAGCAGGAAAAACTAAAAATCAAATCTAATAATTTTTTTTAAAAATGTAATCTATAATAGTAGCCTACCTCAATAATAAGTGTGTCAATCCCTGAAAAGTACTGAATTTTGCTCTTTCACGTGTTTTTGCACTTGAACGGTCAAAAACCGTCCGCTTTGGTGAGCAAAGTACAGTTGGGTGAACATAAACAGTTCGGGGAATATCAGATGTGCCTATATCAGTGTATTGGATCTGTGGAAGCATTTTTATTGGAAATGCTTAATGCTTACAATTTAACTAAATTAGATTTTAGTCGACTAATTCTACTGTAGATTTAGTCGACTAAAATCTTATGATATTTAGTCGACTAAAACTAGACTAAAACTAAAACAATTTCCGATGACTAAAATATGACTAAAACTAAATGGCATTTTAGTCAAAAGACTATGACTAAAACTAAACCAAAATTTGCTGTCAAAATTAACACTGCTGCAACTGCTACAGTAAATGCTGACCAAGTATATTTCATTGGCTGCTGATACAGCAGGAACCAATCAGTTGTGTCCTATAGAGAATGATGTGATTGCAAGCAGATTGAATTAAAGGGTACTCACATTCATGTCGTCCCAAACCCGTAAGACCTTCGTTCATGTTCGGAACACAAATTGACATATTTTTGATGAAATCCAAGGGTTTCTGAACCACACATAGGCAGCAATGTCATTGCACCTTTTGAGGTCTAGAAAGGTAAAGACATTGTTAAAATAGTCCATGCATGGTTCAACCTTAATGTTATGAAGCAACAAGAATACTTTTTCAACAATTTCTTCTCTCCCCTGTCAATACTGAGCCGGTGTTCGGACAGAAACACTTAACTGCATTCACTACGACAACTGCGTAGGAGAATGACAGGGGAGAAAAGAAATTGTTAAAGTCGTTATTTTTGTTTTGTTTTTGCATGCAAAATGTATTCTTGTCACTTCATAACATTAAGGTTGAACCACATGGACTATTTTAATGATGTCTTTACAACCTTACTGGACCTCAAAATGTGCAATGATGTTGCTGCTCATGTGTGGTTCAGAAACCCTCAGATTTTAAAAATATCTTAATTTGTGCTCCCAGGATGAACGAAGGTCTTACAGGTTTGGCATGACATGAGGGTGAATAATTAATGACAGAAATAAATTTTTTTGATGAACTAACTCTTTAAGCACCTATCAGCCTGTTCCATCTAGAGTTTCATGGCAGAACTTTATATCAAGTATTATCAAGCATGAATGTGTGTAGTATGAATATAAAATGCAATCTCAATGTACATTCAACTCCATTTTTGCATTTTTCATGTGAGCTATAAGAATGAGTTGTGTCGTTTCCCTGCCATTCACAACTCCTCTCCCATGGTCCATGAATAGTAAAGTGTCCATAGGATGTGAAATTCAGAATCATGGCAGAAGTAGTATAGGTCATCCGGATACTTTTTTGCTTACTGTTTTATGAATATTGTGAATTCAGACATACTCATTTCACATACTGCTTTTCACCTACTACATACAGTAGTAAGGAGATATGCATTTTCAGACACGGGGTTGGTGTTCGAGGCAAATTTAACTGATTTCATAAAAAAAATAAAAAACACAATGTAATTCATAAAAAATGTAAAAAAAAAAAAATATATATATATATATATATATATATATTACTATTGACAAAAATGTATACAAAAATTGCATTCTTGGGGTAATACAAAAATGTAATTTTTCTGATCCTATGATCAATAAATATGAAAATGACTGTTGATTAGGGTCAGAAACAAGTTTTTTAAAGAATTCATGGAATATCAAATACATTTTTATCAATAAGTTTTTATTGATAAAATATATATATATATATATATATATATATAAAAAAAAAATCACAGCATGCCAGGTCAATTTGACCCCCTTTATACATTCTAGGGTTAAAAATATAAACTATATACAGTAAGGGTCAAAAGATTACGAGTACAAATGCTTCTATTGTGCATTCTTAATTTAGTATTTATCATTACAAATGATATTTTCAGCATGAATGAAAATATTAATGTAAAATTAAATAAGAATTAGCAAAAAAAAATGCAAAAAATATATATATATTCTGCACTATTTCAAGATTCTAATCAAGCACATTAGAGACATTGTTCATGTGAGTGATGCTTTGGAACATTCTCAATATGTTGAGTGATATTGTCACGGTTCATGAATCCGCTGTCTCATTCTGGTGTCTGTGTGTTGGTGTGGGTGTGTCACCTGATTGTTTTGTGTGGGCGTCGCCGCTGATTGTTGATCAGCGGCAGCTGTGAGCAATTACCATCTGCCTATATAACGCCTTGTCTTTCGTCTCTTGTTTGTCAGATCGTTGTACGGTGTCCGCGTGTTGTTTCCTGTGTTGCTTGTTGTGTGTTTCCCTGGACTGGACTTTGATTCATTGCTTCCTGGTTTTCGTGTTCTCGTTGGATTACTCTCTGGACTTCACGCACGGATTACTTCACGGACACTGCTCTTCGGTCATCACTCTTCACGGATCTTCACCGCCCATCGACGTCCCTGTGTTACCACTCTCCTGCTGACTGTTATATGTTCTTTGTGTATGTTGAATCTGACTACCTTCGGTGTGAAGCTCTATTAAAGAGATTTAACTTGCATCTGCATCCTTCCTTCATTCCGTGACGGAACGATCTGACCAATATGGATGCAGCGAGTTCAGCAGCTTTAACGGAGTTCATCAACCACAGCATCTCCCGCATGGACCAGCAGCAGGAGAGCATCACTTCCACCGGACGCGCTGTCCAAGCGCTGGTAACACAGGTGTCCGAGCTCTCCCGGGAACTTCAACAACTTCGCGCTCCCACTGCGCCACCCACACCGCCTGTTCCCCCCGCGTCGCTGGAGCGACGCGATCTACCGGAGCCCCGCCTGCCTGTGCCCCAGAGTTACGCCGGTGAGCCAGAGTTTTGCAGAGCTTTTCTGAATAAGTGTTCCCTGCATTTTTCTCTGCAGCCTCGTACATTCGAGCATGAGGAATCCAAGGTGGCGTTCGTCCTTACATTGTTGACTGGGAAGGCGGCTTTATGGGGAACGGCGGTGTGGGAGAATAAAGACCCATGTTGTTCCTCGTTCCAGGCACTCTCCGCCGAGATGAAGAGGGTGTTCGACCGTGCGGTGGCAGGAAAGGAGGCCGCTCGACAGCTTACCGAACTCAAGCAGGGCAGCCGCACGGTCGCGGATTATGCCATCCAGTTCCGCACCCTCGCGGCGGAGTGCCGTTGGAACGAGGAGGCGCAGTGGGATGTGTTCCTGCATGGGCTGGCCGGCCGTATTCACCGCGAGATTTACACCCTGGACCTTCCTCAGACTTTCAACGGGCTGGTTGATCTCGCTTTACGGGTGGATTCCCGCCTCCAGAAACTGGAGTTTTTGGAGGTCCCCAGCACCAGACTACAGGGAGCGGAGGGCCGGACGGCCAGCGCTGCTAATACGGTCGGTCCCGCCACAGATCCTGAGCCCATGCAGGTAGGGAGAGCTCGGCTTTCCCGGGAGGAGAGAGAAAGGCGGAGATCCCTGGGCTTATGCCTATACTGTGGAGCATCGGGACATCTTCTCAGGTCTTGTCCAGTAAAAGACCAAGCCCGATAGTAAACTCGAGGCTACTATCGGGCGGGATCTCCGCTGAGAAGTCCTCACCATCACCTCTTCTCCCGGTAAGACTGAGATGGGCGTCTCACAACATCACCTGCAATGCACTCGTTGACTCCGGGGCTGAGGGGAACTTTATGGACACCAGTTACGCACTACAGCATGGACTACCCATCTCTTCACTTACTCACCTGGTTACAGTCAACGCACTCAACGGTCAACGTCTTCCTAACATCTCTCAGATCACGGATTACGTCACCCTCACCACCTCCGGTAACCACAACGAGAGGATTCAGTTCATGCTTTTGGACTCACCGCAAGCACCCGTAGTTCTCGGACACCCCTGGCTCACCAAGCACAATCCTCGGATCGACTGGCAACTCAACACCATCACCGAGTGGAGCACTTTGTGTCACAGGTCTTGTCTTAAGTCTGCTTGTCCCACTGTGTCTGTCTCTGTGTTACAGGAAAAGGCTGCGGATTTGTCTAACGTGCCCGCGGAGTATCTGGACCTGAAGGAAGTGTTCAGTAAGTCCCGTGCTGCTTCTCTCCCTCCGCATCGTCCCTATGACTGTGCCATAGACTTAGTTCCGGGTAAGTCTCCGCCTAAGGGCAAATTATACTCTCTGTCTGTTCCCGAGAGGGAGGCCATGGAGAAATACATTTCTGATTCTCTGGCAGCTAAGTTCATCCGCCCTTCCTCTTCTCCAGCGGGGGCGGGGTTCTTTTTTGTGGGGAAGAAGGACGGATCTCTGCGACCTTGTATTGATTACCGAGGGTTGAACAACATCACGGTAAAGAATACTTACCCTTTGCCGTTGATGTCTTCAGCCTTTGAGAGGTTGCAGGGAGCGTCCGTTTTCACTAAATTGGACTTGAGGAACGCTTATCATTTGGTCCGCATTAGGAAGGGGGATGAATGGAAGACCGCTTTTAACACCCCTAGAGGGCACTTTGAATACTTGGTTATGCCCTTCGGGCTTTCCAACTCGCCCGCGGTCTTCCAGGCACTCGTCAATGACGTGTTGAGAGACATGGTTGATCAGTTCATTTATGTCTACCTGGATGACATATTGATATTTTCGTCGTCTCTCCAGGAACATGTTCAACACGTCAGACGAGTGCTCCAGCATCTGCTAGAGAATGGGCTTTTTGTCAAGGCGGAGAAATGCGAATTTCATGCACAGTCTGTTTCCTTTCTAGGGTACATCGTCTCGTCCGAGGGAATTCGCATGGATCCTGACAAGGTTAAGGCTGTGGTGGATTGGCCAAGTCCAGATTCCCGTAAGGCCCTACAGCGGTTTCTGGGGTTTGCCAATTTTTACCGGCGTTTTATTCGCAATTTCAGCCAGCTAGCCGCGCCTCTGACCGCCTTGACCTCACCACGAACGACCTTCAGGTGGTCAGATGCAGCTCAGGTTGCATTTGCCAAACTGAAGAGCCGCTTCGTTTCGGCTCCCATTCTTATCGCCCCTGATCCTTCGCGTCAGTTCGTGGTGGAGGTCGATGCGTCAGAGGTGGGGGTAGGAGCAGTTCTTTCCCAGCGGGCGCCCTCGGACGAGAAGATGCATCCCTGCGCGTATTTTTCTCATCGTTTGTCTCCCGCTGAACGCAATTATGACATTGGTAACAGAGAGTTGTTGGCAGTCAAATTAGCGTTGGAAGAGTGGCGTCATTGGTTGGAGGGATCGGGGGTGCCCTTCATCGTTTGGACTGATCACAAGAACCTAGAATATATTCGATCGGCCAAAAGACTCAACTCCAGGCAGGCTCGGTGGGCACTTTTTTTTCGGACGTTTTGACTTTGCTCTATCGTACCGCCCGGGCTCCAAAAACATCAAGCCCGATTCTTTATCTCGTATTTTTGATCCATCCGAGCGCCCGTCTACTCCCGAGTGTATTCTTCCTGAGACATTAGTAGTCTCCACTCTTACATGGGAGGTCGAATCGAAGGTCCTGGCGGCCTTAGAAGGGGTAATGCCTCCGCCCGGGTGCCCACCGAACCGTTTGTTTGTGCCGGAGGAGTTAAGGTCCTGCGTCATCAAGTGGGGGCATTGTTCCAACGTGGCTTGTCATCCAGGGGTTAATCGAACCAGATTTTTGGTTAAGCAACGATTCTGGTGGCCTGCTATGGCTCGGGACATCCGCAGTTTTGTTTTGGCTTGCTCGGTTTGTGCCACTGGTAAGACGTCCAACCGCCCTCCAGATGGGTTACTCCAACCGCTGTCTGTCCCTTTGAGACCCTGGTCCCACATCGCTCTAGATTTTGTCACCGCCCTCCCACCCTCCCAGGGGTACACGGTCGTTTTGACCGTAGTGGACCGGTTCTCGAAGGCGACTCATTTCATTCCCTTGACCAAATTGCCCTCTGCCAAGGAGACAGCGGTTACTGTCGTAGACCACATCTTTCGGTTACATGGCCTCCCGGTAGATGTGGTGTCCGACAGGGGTCCCCAGTTTGTGTCCAAATTTTGGCAGGAGTTTTGTAGACTGCTGGGCGCGACGGCTAGTCTTTCCTCTGGGTTCCATCCCCAGACCAATGGACAGACCGAGAGAGCCAACCAAGATTTAGAGCGTATGTTGCGATGTTTGGCGTCCAAGAATCCTTCCTCCTGGAGCCAACAACTCTCTATGATTGAGTACGCACACAATTCGTTACCAGTGTCTTCTACGGGCCTCTCTCCGTTCGAATGCAGTTTAGGTTACCAGCCACCTGTGTTTCCCAGTCTGGAATCCGAAGTCGCGGTCCCCTCTGCTCACGCCTTTGTCCAGAGGTGCCACCGCACTTGGAACAGAGCCCGCGAGACTCTGTTGCAAGTGAGGGCGCGCACCAAGGCTAAGACTGATCGCCACCGGTCAAAGCCTCCCGTATACGTCGTGGGTCAAAAAGTGTGGCTTTCTACCAAGAACATTCCGCTCCGTTCCGTTGCCAATAAGTTAGCTCCCAAATTCATTGGCCCGTTTCCTGTCACTAAGATTATTAGCCCAGTGGCAGTCCGACTCAAATTGCCTCCGGCGTACAGGAGGATTCATCCCGCCTTCCATGTTTCCAAAATTAAGCCTGTTTTTCACTCGCATCTTAATCCGCCTACTCCGGTTCCCCCACCGCCGCGGCTCGTAGACGGGGAACCAACCTATTCGGTTAATCGCATTCTAGACTCGAGGCGGAGGGGACGCGGATTCCAGTACTTGGTGGACTGGGAAGGTTACGGTCCGGAGGAGAGAAGTTGGGTTCCTGCTAGAGACATTCTGGATCACTCCCTTATCGATGATTACAATCGGCAGGTAAGGAGTTCTGGGAACGCCGTGAGGCGTTCCTAGGAGAGGGGGTACTGTCACGGTTCATGAATCCGCTGTCTCATTCTGGTGTCTGTGTGTTGGTGTGGGTGTGTCACCTGATTGTTTTGTGTGGGCGTCGCCGCTGATTGTTGATCAGCGGCAGCTGTGAGCAATTACCATCTGCCTATATAACGCCTTGTCTTTCGTCTCTTGTTTGTCAGATCGTTGTACGGTGTCCGCGTGTTGTTTCCTGTGTTGCTTGTTGTGTGTTTCCCTGGACTGGACTTTGATTCATTGCTTCCTGGTTTTCGTGTTCTCGTTGGATTACTCTCTGGACTTCACGCACGGATTACTTCACGGACACTGCTCTTCGGTCATCACTCTTCACGGATCTTCACCGCCCATCGACGTCCCTGTGTTACCACTCTCCTGCTGACTGTTATATGTTCTTTGTGTATGTTGAATCTGACTACCTTCGGTGTGAAGCTCTATTAAAGAGATTTAACTTGCATCTGCATCCTTCCTTCATTCCGTGACAGATATGTTATGCCAGTTTTTACAGTAAATGTTTCACTTGAAGTACTGTACAGTACATACATATAAAATAATGTAAAATAGAAGTATTTGCACTTGTGGTCTCAGACTTTTGTACCTCAATTGTATATACTATATAACTACTCTGTAAAAAGTGGAAATGTGTTATACCCTAAAGAGCTATATATCCTTGACCTTACCCTTTAAAATGACTTTCATTGGTGTATTCTAACATCAAATCAATAGCCAAGTTTCAAAACAGGTTTTCTTGAAAAGCAAGGATGGCTTCCATTAAAATGCCAGCATATAAAATGCAGGACAAAATTGCATGTTTATCCCCTTTCAAAACAACTTGCATTGACTCAAATCTATTTTCCTCACGTGTTCAGAGAACACAAAAAGGAAAAATCAAACATCTGTAAGACCAATTCTACTGCATAATAACAAATCAGTACCCAATAAGGTTAAAAGGATATATGATGTCATGATATATTGTAAATGAAGGACAGAAAACAACAGCAAGTAGAAACAGATGCAATTGACGAGCTAATAACATGTTTGGATTTACTGGGTCGATGATAAGGGCTTATTAGAAAGTTGTTAAACCATCAAAAACACCACAAATGATGATTGTTTGAGCACAACAGCGCATAATACAGAAGCTCTCATCTCTTTTTCATATTCTAAATACATGTCATTTCTTTCGTAATATAAAAAGAAGACACCCAGCTACTGTAGCTAATCTGCAGATATTTTTTTTCTGTGCTGTCATGACAAAGTAACTGATATGAGATTGAAACTATTGTATATTTCTGAATCCAATAGGACAGATACATAAAAGTGAATAATGCATCATTTGAGGAATAAAGAAATCGAACAAAAGTTGATTATTCAGTTTCAAATAAAAATATTGCATATGAAATAAATAATCTTTTTAGGTTCCTTTTATTTGTAGCTTACAGTCAAATACATTAACTTTTCTAACATTAGCCAGTTAAGAAGCAAGACATCTAACTATTTTTTCAATGTTGCTTTCAGACCATATGGTTCTTGGAAAGATTTTGCTTTTGCTTAGTTAAACCTGTACATCTTTGTAACATAACATTGTAACTTCACATTAAAATCTGTGCTGATTCACTCGTGGCATATTTCATACTTGTTGAGCTTCTGTGGGATTTATATTCCCCCATACTGTACAAAGAATGAAAATGACTTTACTTTTATTAACCCAAGTTCCATCTGGATTTCATTTATAAATAAATTCACCATTAGGTCTTTCTCAGAGAAAGTTTCTCTATGATTGCGCCCAGAACTGTCAAGACTTGAGACAGACAAACAAACTCAGGTGTCTCATTAAAGAGAGAGAAAGATACTTTTCCAGCCACTGTTTTTTAGTCTAAATGTAATAACAGCTGCTTTAATAATATTAATAATAGCGCTAAATGTGTCAAAATGAGAAAAATTGCGGGTTAGCATTATTGATGGGGTTACTTGCGGATACAAAGGAATGGCTGGGAAACATTACTTTAAAACTTAGCTTATGGCATCCATCCATCCTTTTCTATAGGACAGCGCTGGTTATACAGTCTCAGGTTTAGTAGCCACAAGGGTTTTTTTAGGATATAGCCAGACCATTCAATCACGAGGACAAAATGCCATCTAATATCACATTACTCTGCCAGTGACTGAGTATGATAGACTTCTATTGTGCCACATTCAGACACTCACATCTGAACAATGTCTGTACGAGCAGGGATGTGTGCTGGTGCTCCTGATGGTGAGTAATAAGGACAAGATCTACTACAGGAACTAGAAAAACACGTAGTATCTTCTGGTCAAGGTTCATATACACAACCTCTACATAGGCAAGATTTATCAGGGAAAGAAGTGCTCTGTAATTGGAAGTCTGGAAATGGAACTCTCCAGTTCTATAAGGGTGATTTGGTTTGGATGAACTCATCAGCAGAGTTAAAAACAACACTGTAAACAATAATAATCTAAATTTACTCAAACATTCTCCCCCAAAATTAATAAAGAATCGTCAAGTTCTCCTAAAATGGTCTTCATAGTAAACCATCAAAGTACTGTTAAAGAGGACCTGCCTTGCTTTTTTACATTTTCGACTTTCTTTAGCGTGTAATGTTGCTGTTTAAGCATGATAAAGGTCTGCAAAGTTACGAGGCACAAAGTCACTCCAAAGGGAGTTATTCTCTATATAGATTAGTTATTCGTTTTTTTCGTTTTCGAACGTACGTCACACTATTCCTCATTTAAATAATTCCCGCCCAAGGCATATGAAAAAGGGGTGAGGCCTCGTTGAATTGCGTTAGTAGTGTGTTGTCGCCATGTCCAAGAGAAGCTGAAATGTGAGAATTACAAGATAAAAATGTACCACTGTGAAACATCCTGGTCGATCTGATTGTAATTCTACATTTTCATTATCTGACTCTGGGTTCGAAATTGATAAGGAAAAAATGACACAATTGCTAGTTACTACCCTGAGAAGCTGAATCTCGCGGTTATGGTAAGGGGCATGACATTATCGAAACGCACTCAAAGAGGTTGACCAATCAGAGCACATTGCGATTTTCGGAAGGAGGGGCTTCATTGAGACCAGAACTAAACAGAGCTACACTAAACTGACAGACTGGGAAGAGAGGTGCTGCAACAATGTAAAATATGTTGTAATAAAAAAAGAGAATGTTTTTAGTACATTCATGTAGTTAAAAAAAAAAAAAACCCTGTAACTTTTGTAACTTTCTGGTGACATATTGAATTTAAAAAAAACAGGTAACACTTTATTTTCAACATAACTAGTTGCTTATTGGCATGCATATTAATAGAATGTTGGCTATTTATTAGTAATTATTAAGCGCATATAATGCCTTATTCTGCATGACCTTATTCTACATTCTTAATCCTTCCCCATACCTAAACTTAACAAATACCTTAATAACTATTAATAAACAGTAAATTAGGAGTTTATTGAGGGAAAAGTCGTAGTTAACAGTTTATATGTGTTCCCTATACTAATTGGTGCTTAAATACATGTGTATAATTAGCCATCTTACTCATGTTCAGTGGATGTGATGAGAGTGAGACTTGCCGATGTTTGTCTAATCGATGTTTCTGTTTGCAGATCAAGCCATTTGGGCCCTGACCTCAACTAATGATCTGTGATGCAGCCAGCTGGAGAGAAACTGCTGTTTTCCTCTCCGGTCATTCCTGTACGCATGATCCCAATTTGACAATGCAATACTGGAAGCTCATTACCATACCTTAATCATTTACTGCTTTTCACATGTCTTTTATGTAAAGATTTTTGTGTTTTGCTCCACCCCAGCTGACTTTCAGTAACAAAGTGCCCCTATTTTGCTATTTTAAAGGTTCTCAAATTTGTTTTGAAGGTCTCCTTCGATAGGTTTACATGTGTTCAATGTCAAAAAACACTTTCATTTTCTCAGTATACATTGCCTGACATTCCAGTGTCTGAAACCGTTCAATAAAGGATTCATTCTCTCTAAACTAAGATGGCTTAGTCTGTTGTGATTGGTCTACAACTTACAGTGCGTGTTGGAAACAAAACGGCCATTACCATATCTGAATTTTAACTCTGGAGGCTTCCTCAGCACTTGATACACAGTGATGCAAACAGTGATGACGCCAATTTTACCGTATCAATTCAAGCGTGAGCGTTCTTTTTGAAGTGCGTGCAAAGTGGATTTGCTTTCCCAGGCACAGAAAACAGCATCTTCTGTCGACAGCACAAACCAAACTCTACCAGGAGTTTCACAATCTACACATTGTATATAACCATTTCAATATGTATTATGTGAAAATTATCAAAAAAAAAAAAAAAAAAATTCCAAATCTTCCGTTTGTCCTAGGATTATATAGTATTATTTCTTTTACAACACGTGGATGGTCGGGTGCGTGTACGTCACTTACCTGGGGAACACATGGCACCAGAATGCACTATGGGAAGAAGACAAGCCGGCAGAGGCAGTGTGATGCTTTGGTCAATGTTCTGCTGGGAAACCTTGGGTCCTGCCATCCATGTGGATGTTACTTTGACACGTACCACCTACCTAAGCATTGTTGCAGACCATGTACACCCTTTCATGGAAACGGTATTCCCTGGTGGCTGTGGCCTCTTTCAGTAGGATATGCACCCTGCCAAAAAGCGAAAAATGGTTCAGGAATGATTTGAGGAGCACAACAACGAGTTTGAGGTGTTGACTTGGCCTCCAAATTCCCCAGATCTCAATCCAATTGAGCATCTGTGGGATGTGCTGAACAATCAAGTCTGATCCATGTAGGCACCACCTTGCATCTTACAGGACTTAAAGGATCTGCTGCTAACATCTTGGTGCCAGGAACCACAGCACACCTTCAGGGGTCTAGTGGAGTCCATGCCTTGATGGATCAGGGCTGAAAAGGGGGACCAACACAATATTAGGAAGGTGGTCAATGTTATACCTGATCAGCGTATGTAATTATATATCATCTTTGACAATAGTGGTCCTGACATAAATATATATGCATACATATATCAGAATTTTTGTAAGAATGATGTAATCAGAGCTGGTATTTTGCTATTGCTGAACATCTCTCTTCCACACCTTTGCAGAAGTGAAGTGGGATGTTTACAGAAAATAATGCATGTATATAGACCACTCAGTTTGCTCTTCAATCATTTGCCCATCACATTGGAACACCCTCGAAAGGATGTGGCTGTGCTTTTGGGTGCAGTTTGGGTTGAATTAAGCTCAGCGAAGCATGAAAAGAGAGAGGAAAGACGTGCACCGGTGAAAGAGCACAGTTGTTATGCCTCAGCCTGTGGCTGCATGGAAATAGATCTAAACACACCCTGTTCTCTGCTGGTTGTGGGTTTGTACAACAATACATTTGTCTGCACACATACGCACACACAATTACATTTTGAAAAGTGCATACACATTTACATTTACATGCACACCCACTTGTGAATTACGTTGAGATGAAGACTTCCATTTTAAATTTGCCTGAAGTGTAGAAGCACTTAAGTGGAAAACTAATCATAAAATCATTGTCTGTGCAGATTGACATCATTATAAAGAGTTCTCAAACTCAAGCATGAATTATAATGTTTCGTTTTCTTGTTAGAAAGAACAAGCTGAAGAATATTAAACTATGCTGGTCCAGATTATATGCTCAAACGAGAGTTATTTGTCAGTACAAATATTAAATACAACTGCAAGTGTATTAAAGGAATCATATTGTATACTGTAGCAATTTATTCTTTCCCCCTGAATTCCACCAAAAACAGAAAATTTTCCACCCTCTCTGTTTCTGCATGGTATATATATATATATATATATATATATATATATATATATTGACTTACAATATAAAACTACATAGCACTATACTACTCTTGCCACTTTTACAATATCTTTCTATGACAGAAATAGTTTTAGTAGTATGCTAGTATAGAGTTCTGAATTCACCAATGGTTTGTGCAGGCCATAATATTTTTATACTGATTTATTGACTGCTGAGATTTATTTAATTTCAAATTATTTAATAATAGGCCTATATTGATCATTTAAAGTCACCCTGTGGTGAAAATCAAGTTTTTTAATGTTGTTCATATGTTTATTTGGTGTTTTTAACATGCTTTAAAACAAACCATGTGCAAATTCATAAGTCAACACCATTGCTGAGTATTTTTAAAACCAAAGACGGTTTGAAATCACTGGCGTTTCTGATGTCACAAACTACCTTGTAACCAATCACGTCAACGTGCAGGCAGGCTTTAGCATATCATTAACTGACCGCGCAAGAGAGTCTCAAAAGGTGGTCATGCTGATATATTTTTCTGTTGATATGAAAAAACAGGTAGATTTAGCAATATAGTGGGTGTATGATGCATATTACGATGTTATGATGAACTATATGCCTTTCTCCACTGATGTTCTGAGTTGTTCAAAGCGCTTCTAAGGATACTGATTGTTAGAAGGCAGCTGACTCATGAATGTGACCCGTTTGGACTACAACAAGCTTCTTCCCGGGTTGGTGACATCATAAACCCTGCAAAACATACCCCCGGGAACACACAACAAAGTAGGTGAGGCCATGTCACGCAGCATGTCGAAGCGGAAGAGTTGTATACACCGGATGCGAGCAACACGATGCGTCAAAAGAACCCATTATAATCTGTGATATTTTCTACACTGGGTGCGCGGTTGAAGACAGCTTCCAGAATCTACATGAGTTCAGTGCTGGATTTGAACAAAGGCTAATACTGAAAGAAGCAGTTCCCTCTTTAAAAGCAGAAGCTGCTGTTCATTGGCTTCAAACTGTAAGTACGTTTTATTGTTTGTACATGTCTTTTAAACATATAGTTCTGTTGCTATTTTTGGTTTCATCAAGGACGTAAACAAAGACCAACTCGTTTTTGCTTCGCTAGCTAGTTAGCTAAATTCTACAAACACCAACAAACTTCTATGTTCATAGACAAACAACTGTTCATACTATAAATTAAAGCTACCTTTACAAAAATGCTACTACTCAGTCATAAGTCAACACCATTGCTGAGTATTGCTGAGTATTTTTAAACGTGATTGGTTCTGCTTGTTGGTGATTTTAATATCCATGTAGATAATAACAAAGACGCATTTGGATTGGCATTTGCAGACATTTTAAACTCTATTGGAGTTAGACAACACGTGTCAGGACCCACTCATTGTCGTAATCATACCCTAGATCTAATACTGTCGCATGGAATTGATATTGATGCTGTTGAAATTCTACAGCAGAGCGATGATATATCAGATCATTATTTAGTCTCGTGTATAATACAATTAGCCAAGGCTACAAAACCACCACCCAGCCATAAATATTGTAGAACCATCACGTCTACCACTAAAGATTGCTTTATAAATAATCTCCCCGAGCAGTTTCATCGCCTTAGTATACCTGACAACTTAGAAGAACTCGATGCTGCAACAGAAACTATTGGCTCTCTCTTTTCCAGCACATTAGATGCAGTCGCTCCTTTACGTCTAAAGAAGATTAAGGAAAC
This sequence comes from Ancherythroculter nigrocauda, assembly GCA_036281575.1. NCBI lineage: Eukaryota > Metazoa > Chordata > Actinopteri > Cypriniformes > Xenocyprididae > Ancherythroculter > Ancherythroculter nigrocauda. The sequence goes on from VTFQ01000007.1 coordinate 7,832,779, forward strand.
TAATCCAACGCCGTGGTATGAGCAGCACACTCGGGCTCTAAAACGAGCTGTGAGAAAAGCTGAACGTAGTTGGAAGAAAACAAAATTAGAAGTTTTTTGCCTTTCTTGGAAAGAAAAAATGATTGAGTACAGAACGGCTATAAGAAATGCTAGATCTACTTATTTTTCAAATCTCTTAATAGAAAACAAACATAATCCTAGGTATTTATTTGACACAGTGGCTAAATTAACTAGAAACAGAGATTCAACTGCTGACGTTTCCATAGAGCACAGCAGTAATGACTTTATGAACTTCTTTACTTGCAAGATTGATAATATTAGAGAGAAAATTATAAACATGCAACCGTCTACAGTTTCGCTTCAGACAGTGCATTGTAGTGTCCCTGAGGTAAAACTAGAATCATTCGCCGCTATAGGAGAGGAAGAATTATCTAAACTTATCAAATCATCAAAATCAACGACATGTATGTTAGACCCAATTCCGACTAAACTACTGAAAGAAATGCTTCCAGAGGTCGTAGGTCCACTTCTTGATATAATTAATTCATCTCTAACACTAGGATACGTGCCAAAAACCTTTAAGCAGGCTATTATTAAACCTCTTATTAAAAAACCTCAACTAGATCCGAGAGATTTAGTAAATTACAGGCCAATCTCGAATCTACCTTTTCTGTCAAAGATACTAGAAAAGGCAGTTTCAACACAACTGTGCTCCTTTTTAGAAAGAAATGGAATCTGTGAGGATTTCCAGTCAGGATTTAGACCATACCATAGTACTGAGACTGCTCTCGTTAGAGTTACAAACGATCTACTCTTATCATCCGATCGTGGCTGTATTTCTCTATTAGTGTTATTAGATCTCAGTGCTGCTTTTGACACTATCGATCACAACATTCTTTTAAAAAGACTTGAAAACTATATTGGCATTAGTGGAACTGCTTTGGCATGGTTCAAATCGTACTTATCTGACCGTTATCAGTCTGTAGTAGTAAATGAAGAGATGTCGTATCGATCACAGGTTCAATATGGAGTACCACAAGGCTCAGTACTAGGACCGTTGCTTTTCACTCTGTACATGCTGCCCTTAGGACAGATAATTAGGAAGCATGGTGTTAGTTTTCACTGCTACGCTGACGATACTCAGCTCTATATTTCCTCGCGCCCTGACGAAACCTACAAATTCACAAAACTAACAGAATGCATAGCTGACATTAAAAACTGGATGACAAGAAATTTCTTATTATTAAATTCAGAAAAAACTGATATCCTAATCTTTGGACCAAAAACTTCCTCACGAAAAAACCTTGAATACTCTCTAACACTTGACGGGTGCTCCATTAAACCTTCGTCCTCAGTTAGGAACCTGGGTGTGCTCTTTGATACCAATCTTTCATTTGAAAGTCATGTTTCTAGTATCTGTAAAACCGCATTCTTCCATCTAAAAAATATATCTAAATTACGACATATGCTCTCAATGACAAATGCGGAACAGTTAGTTCATGCATTCATGACCTCAAGACTAGATTATTGTAACGCTCTACTGGGTGGTTGTTCTGCTCGGCTTTTAAACAGACTACAGTTGGTCCAAAATGCGGCAGCTAGAGTTCTTACTAGAACCAGAAAGTATGACCATATTAGCCCAGTTCTGTCAACATTACATTGGCTCCCTATTAAACATCGTATAGATTTTAAAATCTTGCTACTTACTTATAAAGCTTTAAATGGTTTAGCTCCCCAGTACCTAAGTGAGCTCTTAATGCATTATAGTCCTTCACGTTTATTGCGATCTCAGAATTCAGGCCAGTTGATAATACCCAGAATATCAAAATCAACTGAAGGCGGCAGATCCTTTTCCTATTTAGCACCTAAACTCTGGAACAATCTTCCTAGCATTGTTCGGGAAGCAGACACACTCTGTCAGTTTAAATCTAGACTAAAAACACATCTCTTTGCTCTTGCATACACATAACACATTATCAATACATTAACATTTTTCAAATCCGTTAAAGGATTGTTACGCTGCAATAAATAGGTCGGCCGGAACCGAGAACATTTCCTATAACACTAGATATACCTGTACATCAGAATAAGAATGGCATCTACGCTAATATCTGTCTCTCTGCTTATCCTGAGGTTTGCCGGGTGCTGGATGCAGGCCGTATCCAGATCAGATGGAGAACCTGTGTCTGGACCTGCCTACAATGTAGCCCAGGAGACAATGGGCCTAAAGATCCAGTTCTGGCTGCATCTATAATTCAGATTTTTAATCCCCGTATCCGCTTGCATATATTTCTATATAATCTATTTTAAATCTCTATAATAAAATGTATAATTCAGATTTTGATCTCCATATCCATTTACATATATTATATATATATATATTATATATATTTTTCCCTCCTAGGACTTTTTTCCCAGTGTTAGCACGCTGGGTTTTTCTCCTAGGGGGTTTTTTCCACCCCTGGGAGTCAGCCGACTTTGGCTTAATGTAGCACCATCTTGTATATGTTACATATTACCACGCTTGTTTGTACAGCTTATTTTTAACCACTTCCCTTTTTTCTGTGCTTCTAATATGTAAAGCTGCTTTGAAACAATTACCAATTGTAAAAGCGCTATATAAATAAATTTGACTTGACTTGACTTGACTTGACTCATGTATTTGGCTACAGTAAAGCTTTAATCAGGATAAAACCGTATATTGAAAGCTAACAAACAGCAGTGACAGCATATCTAAACACTTTGACACAAATACAAAATGAAATACCAATCATAAACGTCCTTTAAAAGCCATGATTGCAGAGCTCTGCTTGACCCTCTTCATGTGGGTCTGATTCGGGCTCAATTTGATAGAGCAACATAGAAGCCATTATTTACATTTCCACTGAAGCACATGTAACGGCTCTGGTAACAACTAATGGTAAGGGGCGTGGTGTTCCCAGATGCTTCAGCGAATCACGATGGCTCTGGATACACTGGGCCAGCTAACCAATCTGAGCACATTGCGTATTTTGGAGGGAGTGGCCGTTCGAATGACAATGGAAACAGAGGTGTAGAATAAAGGTAAAATATATGAAAAATACAGCTTTTTTTAAAAAAACGAAGCATTAAGACATGTTAAACTGTGCCCCCAGTGAAGCCTAGAAAAAAAAAACACTGAACCACCCCTTTAAGGCATTAAGAATTTTTTTCCACAGGAAAAAACGTTTAAATATGTAATTTTGGTGATCAAATATGAGTTTTTTTTAAGGGATAAAATTGTTGACTACAAGGGGGACTTTAATACTAATAACTGCACACATCACTAAAAATCACTACATTTACAAAGTGCACAGGTGGCTGTCAGCACCACTTTCAATACACCCAACTGATGGAGAGAGAGAGAGCGACATCTGGAGCAAAAGACTGTTGTGAATGGTGCTAATCTATCAGGAGCTGAGATATGGCAGTGGGACAGAGATGTACATTAAATGAAGGTAAAACGCAGTCACTGCAGTCAAGCAGTTGTGGATGTGATTTATAGTTATTCACCAACAGATGGGAGGGAGACGGTGTGGGAGATGATGAGCTATGAATGAAAGATTTATGGTAAGTAGAAAGAAACACATCCAAGATTCCCTTTCCCCTCCCCAAACTAGCCTACTGCATTCAAGTTATGTCAGAATGATCGTATTTAGGAGATGAATGCACAACAATGTCAAAATTACCAGTGGAAAGCATGGCAGTCTTATTGAGCCCAGACTTTCTGAATTGGAGGCTTGACAATTAAAGAAAAATCACTGCAGAAGTTAATTGGTATTAGTCATAATTGAGAATGTTGACTGCACAATTTAGCTTGAATGCATTCTGACTACTGTTTATAAAGAATAGCAATAAAGCTTCCAGACAATAATTCTCATTTAGCTGGCGTATGAATCGGCATGCTTGTGTGAAGAAAAAAAACTTTGTGGTAGCAACCTAAAGTTGAAGCATTGATAAAGCATCTAATGTGCTTAATTTGTTCTTCATTTTGTTGTTGTCTTAGTCAGAAGGTGAAAAGACAAAAAATAAATACATCCGAGTGCATCTTATTTCACAACCAAAATGACTTCTTAAAATGATCTTAATTATGACTTAAGTAGACACTTCCCAAGAGGACTGGAAATCATCACGTCAAGAAGGATAATGAAGCGTTCCACCCAAAGATGGATGATATCTTGCGCTTGCGCAAAGAACGTGACCGGAGACGACTGAAAAAAACAGAGCAGCAGCTATATTTTCTACTCTGACAGCCGCAAGACCAGCTGAACGGTGTGAGTGTGAGTTAGAAATCAGGAATGGAGAGAGAACATTGTGCTTGGTACATTTTTTGTCTTCAAACCAAACTTGGGTCTTCAGCCAACAAAGTTTAAATCCCGTCTGGCTAGCACACTTCCCAAAATGTTTATGCATTTGGTCAGTAGGCAGAGAGTAGGTGGTATTTTGTGGCTGTTCGAACACATTCGACCACATGAGCGTTTACACTACAAAAGCAATCCGGTCTAATGTGTTTTCAACTACCTCTGGAAGTGGTCAAAAGTGGACAAGCTCAAAATGTTCTAAACCTCATTTACACCTGTATTTACTGTCGTCCAATTGTGACCTGATCAGCAAAAACACATCTTAATGCCAGGTGTAAACAGGGCCTTATATGTTCAATGTGTTGCAGGACAAATCTGCAGTCTGAAATAAGAAACACAACTTAACCACAGATTTACTTTTGATGAAAGCATTTTTTATGGAAAATGTGTGTGTGTGTACTAAAGTAGAAGAGTAACTGTGTGTGAAGGGTACCCAGGTGTCACAGGACTGGTGCAATCTGAAGATTCTGCCACAGACAAATGAGATGCCAGCTTTCTTTCTGCCAGCACCAGCATCCATCCCTCCCGCTTCTTTCTCCAGGTTCTGGTTTCTCAGATGGTGATATCTCATAAATTCATTTATTAATAAGAATTGTGATCTTGCTGTTTCTCTATCTAACATATTGAACTGACCTGCCTGCCAGCGCTTTTTTTTGACCCCACAAAGTTTTCAGAGTCAGACCAGTTCTGAGCCTTCAGGGAGAACAGAGCTGGAAAAAACACAATGTTCCATATCCAAGATCTTGGGTTTGATTTGAAGCGATACCAGGCTCAGGTCAAGCGTCCTCAGAAATACAGCTGGCCATGTTTCAGGCTGGATGAGCAAATTGCAGGTAGCTTCCTCTTGAGCCTACGAAGGTCCCTGGGGAGGTTGCAGATAGTTTACAGGGGGAAATGCCTTCATGAGCATTACCAAACCTTGGTTATGTCTGTACAGAATACACGAAAAAAGGAATACGGCTGATTTCAAAGGCTTTGGAGGTTGTGTGAGTATCTTTGACTTTGATTTGACCTCCATATATTGCAATGCTTGGATATAAAACTTTTAATGCTGCAGTCAAAAAACTAACAGCTTTTGAGTTAGACTCAGGGTGTCAACTTTCTACTACCCTAATATGGGATCAGAGCTAGAATTCCATGGCAGATTTGTTGTTAAAGGAGACCTATTATGCAAAATTCACCCATAAATCATTAGCAGTGTCTCTGAAGAAGCCGTTTGCAGATTTTAGCTTTTGTGATGACACAAATGCTTTAGCCCCACCCATCACAGCTGACAGACTCTGCCCCATTAGCATAGACCCCGCCTGAGTGAGTTGTACACAGTCTGCCATATTTATCTCCTCGCCAGAGAATCTAACAGCAGCATTCAAGTAAGAAACTTATTTCTTATTAAAACATACACAGATCTAATATACACATGCAATTTCTTTACTTGCTGTTTACGTTTACACAGACATAACCGACTGTTTATGTGAACTTTGTGTGTTTTTGACATAACCTTGTGTGTATTTGACAGTTTAAGCACAAAAAGATATAATCAGTTTAATAAAAGAGAAATCAGTTTAATACTCACAAGACGCGCCGTCTGACAGACAGCTTTCTGTGCACATGGTTTGGATGTGTGTGCTCAGAGAACCATGTATCAGAAGTTTAGACTGATATGGCTTTAAAACGAATGCAGATAATAAACTTTCATGATGATAAAGAACTGCAATGTCACGTGAGCATGACTGCGATAGAAATAATAATCAAAACCAAACAGATGTTTTAGTTTTTGGCAGAGTATCTGAAGCACGAGTTGTACAGGCTCCACCCACTTCTGGAAAATGGGGTGGGGAGCAGCAGCTCATTTGCATTTAAAGATCCATGCACGAAAACAGCATGTTTTTCCTTCCACCAAACTCCAAGACCAAGTCCTATCTATTTGAATGGGGTAATCCTGAAATCTCAAAAACTGCTCAGTGAACTCACTATATACCATTATATAACATATTTCAAATCAGCAACAAAATCTGACATGAATTGCCCCATAAATGTTGATTCTTATGCTGAAATAGCATTAAAAAAAGCTTGTTTTTCAGGCCAGACGAGCCAATATGCATGTGCAGTACTAAGCATGAGTCTCAGGTTTCTATGGGAACCGGAGCTTTTAACGGCAGCAGTGACTTTATCAATCAGTGATTGGCTCTTTTACTTATAAGGTGGGACCTATTCCGCCATATTGCAAGTTGCAGTTTCTCCCATTCGTAACTTATAGGAGTGAACCGTCTTTCTATATCTATAGTCTTTGCTTCCACTCAAAAATGGGCATTTACAACATGGTATAACAAATGATCTGTTGGATATTTTGAGCTGAAACTTCACAGACACATTCTGGGGACACCAGAGACTTATATTACATCTTGTAAAAAAGGGGCATGATAGGTCCCCTTTAAATGAATGTACAGTAACAGTATGTTGGTACTCCTATCATTATGAGGACATTTCAAAGGCGTAATGGATTTTATATTGAGCTAAGGAAGTTTTCTAGCCCTTAACCCTAAACCTATCCATCCCTAAACCTATCCATTTTTGCATTTTGTAGTCTTTAGTGACTTATGAGGCCCTATCATATACCTGCTGCAATGCGATGCCACATGCGACGCAAGTGTTTTTTGCTAGTTTGGGCCCGACGCAGTTATCATTTTCACGTCCTGCGCCATGTTGTTTAAATAGCAAATGTACTCGTGCCCATCTATTCGCCCATGGGCGTGCTGGTCTGAAAACGAGGTGTGTTCAGGTGCATTGTTGGCTTGTTGCTATTTTGATGCAACTGAAAATGGCTGCGCCATTGACCAACTGAAACCTGGTCTAAAGTCACACAAACATGCCAAAATAAAAGGATTCCTCTCTGGAGAAGTGTTCTGTCTTTCCACTTTCAAATTCCACCATGTAAATAGCGAATCCGCCATGGTGCGAGCACACCTGGCTTTTAAAGGGAATGGGAGATGAGACTATTTTTTCCATCGTTAAACTAGCAAAAGTGGATTCGGACACGCTCTAAGTGCACCTGCGCCATGCGCTTCAGACCATGCGCTTAGATCGTTAAAATAGGGCCCATAGTGTCAGATGTGCTTTTAAAGTATATTGTGAATTAATCTGAAAACACAGCAAATAAGTGCTTCTAAGAGTCTTGTCCAACCTTCCTTTAAATCTCCCTCTCTGACTGATTTCAATGCCCTCTTGTGTTTATCTGCTCTGTTGATCTCTGGGATGGATGAATGCGCTGCCTGTCAGTCGGCCAGAGTTGCTCAGTCTCAGATGTGGGAGCGGGGTTAAGTTGTCCTTGTAGTCCGAGCCTTATCTTTGCCTGCTTTGCTTCAGCCTGGCAGATAAGAGGAAGACAGTCGAGCAGATAGAATCAAGGTTAATAAATGATGGACAGTTTCAGGCTCCTGTCTGAACAGGAATCTGATGAAGGTGTTAATGTGTTTGGGTCTGCTAATCTGGGAAATAATTGGTGCACCTGTTTTGAATCTTATAATGCTATCACTCCATTCCAGAGGGAAGACTACAGTAACAACCCATTCCCACTACCTACTTGATATAATGAACAATTCAATTGCCATCAGTAATATGTATGATATTGTAAAAATGGCAATCAAGAGACTAAATATAGACATGATGCAGATTTATTTTAATGTTTTTTCTCTTTTTTGTCATTTCTATGTAATAATCTTTTCCCCTCAGCTTTTTTATTTGCTATTTAACATTTTAACAGAGTATATCACTTAGAGTATATCATTATTTACTCAAGTGTAGGGGGCGAATTCACTAGATCTCAAATCTCATCCACTTTCACACATTTAAATCTACTGCATTGATTTAAGACACAAGCACCAATGAGGTTTGTGTGCAGTTTTTCCTCCTTCTCCTTATATTGTGTTGCTCAAGGATGCAGTGTGCTTATGTAAACAAACAGACATTTTGGTGCATTCAAGTCCTCCAGAGAAGTTTGTATTTATATTTATATTTATATATACTGCTGGATCTTTAATGTTGTGGGCCTATTTTTCAGCTGGAGGCCCTGGACATCTTGTTCAGATACATGGTATCATGGATTCTATCAAATACCAACAGATAAAAAAAATCAAACCCTGACCGCTTCTGCTAGAAATCCAATAATGGGCCGTGGTTGGATCTTCCATCAGGACAATGATCCAAAACAAACATCAAAACCAACACAAAAATGTGTCTCTGAGCACAAAACGCAGCTTCTGCCATGACCATCCCAGTCCCCCGACCTGAACCCTAAAAAAAATAAGTGGAGTGAACTGAAGAGAAGAAGCTTCTGAAGGAATCTGAAGGATCTGTTGAGATTCTGCATGAAGGAATGGTCTCTGATCTCTTGCCAGGTGTTCTCCAGACTCATCAGGCATTATCTTGGCAAAAGGAGGTTGAAAAAAAGTATTAAAAGGGTATAAAAGGGTGCCAATAATTGTGGCCAACGTGTTTTGGAGAAAAACATTTATTTCATAAATACTTTTCTTTCAATGAAAGGTTAGATTTTTGCTAATTTTATGAATTAAAGATCAAAAGGATAAACAATGCAGATTTATTTTTATAGTCATCTTTGATCATATTTATCAAGGGTACCAATAATTTCACTTCAGAATAATGAAAGCCATTTTTGTCTTTTTTTTTTTTTTTTTTTTTTTTTTTGCGCAGGCAGAAAGGACACAGAAAACAACAAGACCACAGGCTGTCAAGCTGTTAAAAAAAAAAATATATATATATATATATATATATATAATTTGTGTACTAATCTGCTGAAGCCATTCGATAGCTTTTGATGATTTTTGTTTTCCACATGAAAAATAACAGCACAGGGATTTAGAAAGGCATGAGGGTAAATAAAGACAGACTTTTTTGTTTTTACTATGTGTATCAGCAACACAAACAATTAAAATAACCTATTAGCTGTATAAATGTGTTGAACTGTGATAAAGGCATGTTTAACCCTGAGGAACTTGTTAAAACCTTAAAAAAGTGCTGTGGATTAGTTGGGTATTATATTCTGCATTTGAATTATGTCTCATTTTTGGCTTCTCAAGTAAATAACCCTATGGATCATGCAGTAAAATATTGTCTGACAGGCATCTCCTTGCAGACAAAAGTCATTGCCTCTGGCTGAGAGCCACACACACACACACACACACACACACACACACACACACACATTCAAGAGCCGTGACACCCTAAAGGGAAATCGTGTTCTCCATAGTGCCCTTGGTAGTGAGCCAAACCGAGCAGCAATTAATCTCAGTAAGTTATTTACTGCTCAGAAATCCAGCTGACCTCATAAATGCTCAGTTGATCATTTCTACAGTACATAAGATCAAGACGGATGCTCTATTGTGTTTAATGATGGTAATGATGCTGTCATGGTTTGATGTTGTGCTCTGAGCTTTAAAGAAAAACTGTGAAGGAGAGAATCACAATTCCACCACCCTGCTGGATTTTAGTACGGGGTAAAATCTTGTTTTAGCGTTTATTTCAAAACATATAGAAACATCATCATGCTTTCAGAAGTCTCAGTAAAGAAAATGAAGCATGCTTGACGTGAACAAGGGAGTTGGTTTATAGTGGACTAAAAGTGCCCAGGTGAAGAAAAAAAAAGTACGCTTCCATAATGTACTTAAAGTGTTCTATTTCCATGCACTATTTTTGTACTTAATATACTAAAAATACTTCTTTAGTACTTCTTAAGATAATCTGGTAACACTTTACAATAAGGTTCATTAGTTAAACATTAGTTAATGTATTAACTAACATGAACTAACCATGAGCAATACATTTGTTACTGTATTTGTACTGTATTCTGAGACAACATGAATATGAAAACATACTACACTTGAACCCAGTGTGTGTGTGTGTATATATGTGTATATATGTGTGTGTATTATATATATATATATATATATATATATATGTACTACCATTTAGATTTACTATTTAGTGTAGGTGTCTCAAAATAGCACAGTTGAGTACATTTCTGAGTTGAGTAGAGTACACTTGTTACACCTTTTTATTATATTAAGTACAAAATTAGTGTGTGGAAATAGAGAACTTTAATTACATTATGGAAGTGTAGCCTACTTTTTTTTCACCTGGGTGAAAATAAAATGACTAAATTATCAGTTAATTGATTCAAAACTAAACATGTAAATCAATAATCACCTTTGAAATCGACACATAAATAGATATATTTAAAGCTGATTATTTTATTAATTTTTGGAATGTTTGTTAAATTGACCAATTTCTCTTTTTAATATATTCCATGTGTGAACAGTTGAACTCGATTATCAAATGGATTAACAAAAGCAATTCCTTTTTAAAATGCTATTAAATGTATTTAAAAATTATTTTTTATTTTATTTTTACATTTATCTACATGTTTAGAATTTAAAAAAACATTTTAAATACATCTATTTATTTGTCTATTTCAATAGTGATTTATTTATTTTAGTGCTGTCAAATCAATTAATCGCGATTAATCGCATCTAACATAAAAGTTTGTAAATATATATACACACACAGACAAACTTTTATGTAAGATGCAATTAATCATGATTAATTGATTTGACAGCACTAATTTATTTGGTTATTCTGGTTATGGACCACTACATTTAATCACCCATATCTTCAGATTAGTTATTGGAAATGGATCAGAATTTTTGATGTATGTCCACCAAGTCAATTAGTGAGGTTGTCTAGGCTGAAACTAATTGAGATCCAAAAGATCTGTTTCCTGTAGATAGTGCTCTTGTAATACACTCACAAAATCAAACCACTTTTGACCAGTTAGGAGGTGCTGCTCATTTACAAAACTGCTGTAAAACAGGACGAGGGTAACTACATGCAAGACACTGCAAACATATAGTGCAAGACCACTGGAAACATTGTTATCTGGTGTCTCAAGGGGATTGAGTGAAGATAGTGTCTGTGTGGCTACATCAATAACACCAGCACTTACTTACTTTACTGCATCAGATTGCATTCAAATAATGGCATGCATTAGCCAGGTTTATTAATAAATGAGCTGTTTGAATAGTGATTAAATCCAAATTTGTCATCATTTGATCTTTCTTTTAAATTGGTGACAATGGCTTTGTTTGCATTGGCATTGATCGCTGTGTTAATGCCAATTGATTGCTTCCATGAGCTAGAGCAAGGTAACCTTTTCTTGTCAGTGTCTAATGGATTTTTTACTGCTATTGACAAGAGAAACTTTCATTTGATATAAGAGGTGATAACTTTGTTCCAAAACCCACACTCTAAAAAGTACTGGGTTAAAAACAACACAAGTTGGGTTGAAAATGGACAAACCCAGCAGTTGGGTTAAATGTTTGCCCAACCTGCAAGGTAGTTTTATTTAACCAAACTATTGTTTAAAAATTACTGTATTTCGTGCTTCAAATGAACCCAAAATATATTGGAAATTAACATTTAATAATAATATATATATACATACAGTACAGTCCAAAAGTTTGGAACCACTAAGATTTGTAATGTTTTTAAAAGAAGTTTCGTCTGCTCACCAAGGCTACATTTATTTAATTAAAAATACAGTAAAAAACAGTAATATTGTGAAATATTATTACAACTATTCAACTATTTATTATTACTATTTAAATATGTTTGACAAAGTAATTTATTCCTGTGATGCAAAGCTGAATTTTCAGCATCGTTACTCCAGTCTTCAGTGTCACATGATCCTTCAGAAATCATTCTAATATGCTGATTTGCTGCTCAATAAACATTTATGATTATTTTCAATGTTGAAAACAGTTGTGTACTTTTTTTCAGGATTCCTTGATGAATAGAAAGTTCAAAAGAACAGCATTTATCTGAAATACAAAGCTTCTGTAGCATTATACACTACTGTTCAAAAGTTTGGGGTCAGTAAGAATTTTTATTTTTATTTTTTTGAAAAGAAATTAAAGAAATTAATACTTTTATTCAGCAAGGATGCATTAAATCAATCAAAAGTGGCAGTAAAGACAATTATAATGTTACAAAAGATTAGATTTCAGATAAACACTGTTCTTTTGAACTTTCTATTCATCAAATAATCCTGAAAAAAAATATTGTACACAAATATTTTGTACAATTGTACACATGAAATGTTTCTTGAGCAGCAGATCAGCATATTAGAATGATTTCTGAAGGATCATGTGACACTGAAGACTGGAGTAATGATGCTGAAAATTCAGCTTTGCCATCACAGGAATAAATTACTTTGTGAAATATATTCAAATAGAAAACAGTTATTTTAAATTGTAATAATATTTCACAATATTACTGTTTTTACTGTATTTTTAAATGTAGCCTTGGTGAGCAGACGAAACTTCTTTTAAAAACATTAAAAATCTTAGTGGTTCCAAACTTTTGGACTGTACTGTACATATATACATATATATACATATTATATATATATATATATATATATATATATATATATATATATATACACACACACATATATACATATTATATATACATATTATACAATAATTGGGTTAAATAAAACTGTTCAGCATGTTGTGCAAACTGCTGGGTTAAAACAACCCAATTGCTGGGTTTGTCCATTTTCGACCTAACTTGGGTTGTTTTTAACCCAGCATTTTTTAGAGTGTAGTGAGCTGCCTACATAGACAGCATTTTATAGACACAGTTCTGCTGTTAAGGCTGTTGAAAATGGTAAAATATTTTTAGTAGAAATATCTGCTAAAGTACCTCATTTTGGCCAATTTCTAATGCAAGATCACATGTATGTATGTTTCACAGGTAGGGCAATTCTAGAATGCATTGTCACAAGCTCACTGTCAAATGGAGAAATGTAAACTATCAATTTGTATATTTCATTTAAAGGAGACCTATTATGCCCTATTTAACAAAATGTAAAATCAGTCTCTGATGTATGTTAAGTTTTAGCTTAAAATACCCCACAGATAATTTTTTATAGCATGTTAAAATTGCTACTTTTAGTGGTTGAGCAAAAACGAGCCGTTTTAGTGTGGTCCCTTTAAATGCAAATGAGCTGCTGCGATCGGCCTAAGAGGGCGGAGCTTCAGGAGCTGATTCTCCGGTGACAGGATTCAGTCAGAACGCACTATAATGTCAGAAACTGCGAATATATGCTGCATGGACATTGAACAAGTATAGTTTAGTTCAATTACGGTTATATCTTACATTGTCTTCTTGTTTTTAATCTACAAGCCTGTTGTACCGTCCGAATGATGGCCAAAACTTTACCAATGAGTTTTATAACGTTTATTGTAACGTTACTTCACACAAAAGATGAAGCGTCCTTTTTCACTCTAGAAAATCACTAAGAGCTTAATAAAACACTGCAAGTGTGCATTAAAATATTATCCATAAACTCTCTCTCTCTTTCCCTTTTATTACCAACACACATAGCGAAGAACACAGAAACACTAACTTAGTTACAACTAACAGTAAACAAATATATAAACCTTATGCGTTTCGGGTGGTGCTTAATAAACTTTATACCCGTAAATAAGCTCAGATGAACTGTAATAAAGTGCCCTCACCTTCATTACTGCCATATCCAGTATCATTCTGAAGACTGTAAGCTGGATCACAAACAGTTTTTAGTTGTATATCCTTGAGTAGCACATTTTTAACACAGTCTCTGTTTTGTATTGTCTCTTTGTACTGATTCGTTCACAAAGCAGTCCGGTGTGAAATGATTCGCGCAGACATAAACGAATTTCAACAGAACTGAGGGAGCATTTTCCTGAAAAACCAAGTTAATCCACTTCGTTTTCAGCAGCTCAGATTTAGGTAGTAAATGGAGAGAGCTATATGGATTAATCCATCCAGCTACAGAACACCAAACACAAAACGCTTGGGAGACATTCTCCTCAGTGCAGCAATGGCGGACTCGCTGTGAACGCGCTCAGGGCGGGTCTATGTTCAAACATCAGTGTCTGTCAACATTCGTGGGCGGGGCCTGTGGCTTTTGTGACGTCACACTGCCAGGGATCTGGAAACGGCTTGTTCTGAGACACTGCTTATGATTTATGGGGATTAAAAAAAGGAGTGGGTGGATTTTTATCACTATAGGGTGGTTGTGCACACACACTGCCAACACACATTTATGTCCAAACACCATGCAAAAGTCAATTTTGCATAATAGGTCCCCTTTAATACAGAAAAATAACAATAAAAGCAGTCTAAATCGAATTCAAAATTAGTTTGCAAAGGCCCATTCCTAGGCAACAGTGTCTAATTTCATCCTCCCATCGAAATCATAAAGATATGATTGTTGCTATAAATGACTCTAAATGATCAGGCTTATTGCCACACACACAACTATCTAATAATGGAACATTGCATGTTTGAGGGAAAATTGTCATCTTGCTTGTTCACTAATGTCTTTGCAGTTTAACACCCACTGCATGATCCTATCAAAGATAAAAGGCTCTAGAGAGATTGTCGTTACACCCACAAAGAAATTCACTGGTACTCTAATTCTCATATATGGAGTTACCGTACATTTGTAAATGTAATTCGTAATGGCGTCATTTTCTCTTGATCAAACTTCGAATGAATAATTTCAACTCAACAACCTTATTCTGTGTTACACAAACCTCCAACGCTAAACCTCTTGCTGGAACTAACAGTTCACGCAAAAATGAAAACTGTTTCTAATTCAGCTTTACAGCACATCCCATACAAATACATTAGAGATGTCTATGAACAGGATAATGTTCAGTATGTGCACATGAAAAGGTAAAAGATACTATCCTGATATTTTTCTTCTAAAGGGAAACCCTTGTTATTAGCAACACCGAACCCTTTGGTTACACCACCACAATTACCCGAATCCATATGCAAACCAAATAACATTAAGTTAGTAGCATTTATTGATTCTGAAGCAAATGTTCTACAGGTTAATTTGGTAATTCATGATTCAATCGACATGCACAATTTACAAGTGAGAACAATAAGTACAAAGACTGTTTCTATCTTCAGACTAAAGTCAGTATACAGGGAGTGCAGAATTATTAGGCAAGTTGATTTTCTGATCATATTTTTTTTCCAAGCACATTTTACCAATTCCAATCCACATCAATCTTAATAACTACTATTAATATTGTTTTTAATCATTTATAAGTGATATATAATTGTTCATGAAGGCTGGAAATGAAGAATGCCCTATATTCAGGTGTGCAGAATTATTAGGCAGGTTTTCTTTTACAGATAAAATGAGCCAAAAAAGAGATTTAACTCAGACTGAAAAGTCAAAAATTATTAAATGTTTGTGTGTGTGAGAGAGAGAGAGAGAGAGAGAGAGCTTTATGTGGAATTTGTCTAGTGTGTGTGTTTGTGATAATGTTACTCAAATATTATCTCTGCGATCTTACATTGTCTTTCTTTAAAACATAATGTGATTAATCAGCGAAGGATGAAATAAATCTAAATGAGTGTGTGTCTCAGTGTATTCACTGGGCCAAATAAAACTGTGGAATCGCTCAAAGCATTGGCATGTGCAGCTGCTGTTCCTTAAGGTGTGAAAACCTGGAAATGTGCTGAAGGCTCCAGAGAGTCACTGATGCTGCTAATATCAAGACGTGGACTTTCAAAGGACAGTGTGACTCCTCAAGAGGTGACAAAAGTGTTTGTTAGACAAAGTGGCATTCAAAATCCGCTATTTGGTCACTTAAAGGTGCCCTAGAATTAAATATTGAATTTACCTTGGCATAGTTGAATAACAAGAGTTCAGTACATGAAAAAGACATACACCGAGTTTCAAAATCCATTGTTTCCTCCTCCTTATATCTCATTTGTTTAAAAGACCTCCGAAGAACAGGCGAATCTCAACATAACACCGACTGCTACGTAACAGTCAGGGTGTACTCCCCCAATATTTGCATATGCCAGCCCATGTTCAAGCCATTAGACAAGGGCAGGACGTCTGGATCTGTGCACAGCTGAATCATCATACTAGGTAAGCAAGCAAGGACAACAGTGAAAAATGGCAGATGGAGCAATAATAACTGACATGATCCATGATATCATGATATTTTTAGTGATATTTGTAAATTGTCTTTCTAAATGTTTCATTAGCATGTTGCTAATGTACTGTTAAATGTGGTTAAAGTTACCATCGTTTCTTACTGTATTCATGGAGACAAGAGCCGTCGCTATTTTCATTATTAAACACTTGCAGTCTGTATAATTCATGAACACAACTTCATTCTTTATAAATCTCTCCAACAGTGTGTAATGTTAGCTTTAGCCACGAAGCACAATCAAACTCATTCAGAATCAAATGTAAACATCCAAATAAATACAATACTTATGCGATTAGACATGCTGCATGATGAAAACTTTGTAAAGATTCATTTTGAGGGTTATATTAGCTGTGTGAACTGTGTTTATGCTGTTTAAGGCAAGCGCGAGCTCCAGGGGCGGGGAGCATGAGAATTAAAGGGGCCGCAACCAGTTAAAAAAATGAATAAAAAAAAAATCTATGGGGTATTTTGAGCTGAAACTTCACAGACACATTCAGGGGACACCTTAGACTTATATTACATCTTTTAAAAAGACGTTCTAGGGCACCTTTAAGCACTCTTAAAATGTATGAATGTCACATTGCATTAGATAACAAAATATCAAACCAAGTGGCATATACTGTTCTGTTTTATTCTCAAAGTCACCAATAATTTATATGGCATATCCTTTTTTCAGGGAATGAAATCAATAATTCTATTCAGCAAGGATGCATTAAATTGATCAAAAGTGACAATAAAGACATTTATAATGTTAACATTATAAAAAATATATACAGTACAGTCCAAAAGTTTGGAACCACTAAGATTTTTAATGTTTTTAAAAGAAGTTTCGTCTGCTCACCAAGGCTACATTTATTTAATTAAAAATACAGTAAAAACAGTATTTTGTGAAATATTATTACAATTTAAAATAACTGTTTTCTATTTGAATATATTTCACAAAGTAATTTATTCCTGTGATGGCAAAGCTGAATTTTCAGCATCATTACTCCAGTCTTCAGTGTCACATGATCCTTCAGAAATCATTCTAATATGCTGATCTGCTGCTCAAGAAACATTTAATGTGTACAATTGTACAAAATATTTGTGTACAATATTTTTTTTCAGGATTATTTGATGAATAGAAAGTTCAAAAGAACAGTGTTTATCTGAAATCTAATCTTTTGTAACATTATAAATGTCTTTACTGCCACTTTTGATTGATTTAATGCATCCTTGCTGAATAAAAGTATTAATTTCTTTAATTTCTTTTCAAAAAAATAAAAATAAAAATTCTTACTGACCCCAAACTTTTGAACGGTAGTGTATAATGCTACAGAAGCTTTGTATTTCAGATAAATGCTGTTCTTTTGAACTTTCTATTCATCAAGGAATCCTGAAAAAAAAAGTACACAACTGTTTTCAACATTGAAAATAATCATAAATGTTTATTGAGCAGCAAATCAGCATATTAGAATGATTTCTGAAGGATCATGTGACACTGAAGACTGGAGTAACGATGCTGAAAATTCAGCTTTGCATCACAGGAATAAATTACTTTGTCAAATATATTTAAATAGTACACAGCTATTTTAAATTGTAATAATATTTCACAATATTACTGTTTTTTACTGTATTTTTAATTAAATAAATGTAGCCTTGGTGAGCAGATGAAACTTCTTTTAAAAACATTAAAAATCTTAGTGGTTCCAAACTTTTGGACTGTACTGTATATCACAGTTTCCACAAAGATATTAAGCAGCACAAGTGATTTCAACATTGATAATAATTAGAAATGTTTCTTGAGCAGCAAATCAGCATATTAGAGTGATTTCTGAAGGATCATGTGACACTGAAGACTGGAGTAATGATGCTGAAAATTCAGCTTTGTCATCACAGAAATAAATTACATTTAAAAATATATTTAAAAAAAGAACAGTTATTTTCTATCAAAATATTTCACAATATTTTTACTGTATTTTAACTTTTACTGTTACAGTAATTTTTTTGTTTTATAAAAAAACTTTTGAACTTTAGTGTAACATAAAGAAGGAAACACACATACTTTAAGCAAAGCATTTAACAAAAAAAGATTTTTGATAGGGTTTACATGATAAAACAATAGATACTGTTCAAAATCTTAACCTTGGAACAAAAAATTTAGAGAAAAAAGGAGCCATTTTCATGAAATGAGGCATGCAAGCTTCAAAAACGACACAAAAGAACCTTAAAGGGGTACTTCACTCAAAAATGAAAATTCTGTCATCATTTACTCACCCTCATGTCGTTCCAAACCCTTAAGACTTTTGTTCATCTTCAGAACACAAATGAAGATCTTTTTGATGAAATCCGAGTGATTTCTGTCCCTCCATTGACAGCTACTCAACTACTATTTTGACACGTCAAAAAGTTCATAAAGAGATTGTAAATCCATATGAATTGAGCAGTTTAGTCCAAATTTTCTGAAGACTCAATCACTTTATATGATGAACAGATTAAATTTAGACTTTTATTCACATATAAACATTGTTCAGCTAACATAAACAGAAGCTCAACCAAACCTGAATAACACACAAGAATAAATCTCTTCCAGAAGCTCAAACGTGCTTCATAACACAAGAACCTCATTGGTTCTCACACGTCAAGCAAACATGCTTGAGCTCCAGTTTACCACAACTGATGTGTGCGTTGATGAATGTTTATATGTGAATAAAAGCCTAAATTCAATCTGTTCATCATTTAAAAGTCTCTTCAGACAATTTGGACTAAACCGCTCAATTCAATGAGTTTTACGATCTCTTTATGAACTTTTTAAAGCTTTAAAGTACTAGTTGTGTATCTGTCTATGGAGGTACAGAAAATGCTCAGATTTCATTGAAAAGATCTTCATTTGTGTTCTGAAGATGAACAAAAGATGAACGAGTTTGGAACAACATGAGGGTGAGTAATTAATGACAGAATTTTCATTTTTGGGTGAACTAACCCCTTCAAAAAATTGTAGCAGTTGTCAATTTGCCTTGTGCACAATATGTAAAGCCTTTTTAAGCCAGAGAATAGCTTTGAATGAGATGAGAAATGGACTTTTGGCACTTTTGGCACTTTTGATACTTTTTTTTGACAATTGAAATTTATCGTAATTGCTTGTAAAAGTAACCAGAAACATTCTTCAAAATTTCTTCTTTTGCTATGAAAGAAAGTCACTGGTTTGCAACGACATCAGGGAGATTTTTGTTTTGGGGTGAACAATACCTTTAAAAAAGTGTCTTAAGTGTCCAAATGTATTTGTGACCACTGTATGGTTCATAAACTACAGGGCAAAAACACAAGCATCTTGTTTTCTCTGACATGAATGTCAAAACTTCTTTTCAGCGCAGTGCAAAACACCCTTCATAACCTTCATCTGAAATCAATAGCTTATAGACAGAACAGCTCAACTGTAGTTAATTTGGGAACTGTACCTGTGGATCCTGCATTTGATCATCTATCTACAGACCACAGCTCAATATTGCCACGCTATTTCATAATCCTATAGTGCTGTAATGAGGAGATATCAAATATAGACCGTGCGATTGTCAGCCTCGCTCTCTGGCGTGACTGGTAATCAGCTCCGCCTTTTTTTTTTCTTCTTTAAGCGGTAGAGATTCCTGATGCATCAACCTCGATCCCTCATTAAGAGAACGTCTTTATCCTATCCAGAACACAGCTGGAATATAAAGAGACTTCAGACAGCAATGAACACTTCATTCAATCCCAAACCGCCTGCTAAAACCTTCATATTGATCTGCTGAGCGTGGAGAGGCTAGATAGACTTATCAAACAGGTTTGCGTAAAGGTGGCATGGGGGTGTCACAAAATCCCACCTGTCCAGGTGTAGTCAGATCTGTTATCTCCAAGATGCCCTGATACAAAGCTGCATTTCTGCTAAGCCCATCAAAGCCTGTAGCTGTATTTAGAACCCAATGGCAACAGATGCTGCGAAGGGGGAGGGGAGAGGGGTAGGCGCTGCGGCATGATGCCAACAAGGACATTAGTTTGGGCATCGGCAGGTGAGACAGGCTGAATGACACATGGCATTTTGACCCGTCGCTAACGAGACACTTCACAGGCCGGCTGAAGTGTCACTCCTGATGAGAGCCATGCCGGGGTGATGTGGCGACGCCCCCAACAGGTGCTGCACATGCTCATTAACAGCTGTTCACATGCTCCATGTAGCGCTGATGCCCAGTGACTTTGAGAAAGAGAGATAGTTTGGAGATGAGGATGAGGACTGAGATACTGTACAGACATTGAGGCCAGGGGTCATGTAATAGAAAATAAGATTGCACTTGCTGCACTTTCAGTCCATCCAAACTAATTATGGAAATTAAAAAAAAAAGGGTGGGGAGGAGGAGATGTAATTCCATTGCCAAATAATGAAATAATTTCTATAATTGAAATTTAAAGAATGATAATATTATGAATGAAATTAATGCAATTTGATAATTGGTCTTAAAGGGATAGTTCGCCCAAAAATAAAAATTATCCCATGATTTACTCACCCTCACGCCATTCTAGGTGTATATGACTTTCTTCTTTTAGACAAACACAGCCAGAGTTATGTTATAATATTCTGGCTCTTCCAAGCTTTATAATGAAAGTGAATGGGGCTTGAGATTTTGAAGCCCAAAAAAGTGCATCCATCCATCATAAAAGTAAAAAATATCCATATTTAAAACTTTATAAAATATAACAACTGGCTTCCGGCAACGGCCATACACAAGTCGAGTTTTGGCGGAAGAGTGACCTCTGACCTGACGTATGACATAGGATCTAGGAGTAGCATAAGCTTAGGTGAGAGTAGACGCCTCTTGCGGTTCAAACAAATAATATTATGGCTGGGCAACAAACTCAAGCTCCTCTCCTCCTCTTCCTATTTCTCTTTAAAAATTCTCATTATAGATTTCTAACTTGTGGCCAGTGATTTGTTTTGCTCTCTCCTCTGCACTTCCATGTTCTGTTCCATGCGTCAGAGGTCACTCTTCAGCCTGAACTTGGCTCACCTTCGGCCGTTGCCGGAAGACAGTTCTTAGAGTTTATATGTCTGAAAAAAGATAGTCATATACACCCAGGATGGCTTGAGGGTGAGTAAATCATGGGATAATTTTCATTTTTGGGTGAACTAACCCTTTAAAGGGGCTTTATGTAGAATTTAGAAACACTTGTTATTAGTGACACCGGTGGCCATTAAGTGAACTGCAGCCGGCAACTTGCTGTTGGTGCTCACACTCATGCACATATACCTATAAGAGACTGAATGTAATTGATTCAATGCCCCGATATACTCACAGCAAAGTTCTTTTTTGTTCTTTGCTTAGAAGTAAAAAGTTGAAAAACACCTTTGCAGCGATATACTTTTAACAAACATCCCAACGCTGTTCACGCTGCTGAGAGTGACGTTTAGATGAAATTTCTGTCATTTATTACTCACCCTCATGTCGTTCCACACCCGTAAGACCTTTGTTCATCTTCAGAACACAAATTAAAATATTTTTGATGAAATCCAAGAGGTTTCTGATCCCCTAAAAAGAATTTACCACATTCAAGGTCCAGAAAAGTAGTAAAAACATCGTTAAAATGGTCCATGTGACTACAGTGGATCAACCTTAATTTTATGAAGCGACAAGAATACAATGTGCGCAAAAACAAAACAAAAATAACAACTTTATTTGACAATTACCTCTCGGATTTTATCAAAAATATATTAATTAGTGTTCCAAAGATGAACGAAGGTCGTACAGGTGTGGAATGACCTGAGGGTGAGTACTTAATGACAGAAATTTAATTTTTGGGTGAATTAACCCTTTAATTCAAGTATTGTGTGTTGGACTACACTGGTCACACTATGTTGTTTTGATTCACTATAAAAGAACCATCTCTTAAGAGTCATTTGTTTAGGAATCAGTTAGATTCACTCCGTTTGGGTTGTTTGAAAAATGACTCATTGACTCATTTCACTGACTCTTACGATTAAACAGGCTGTTTAATTCTCAGAAAGAGAGAGAGAGAGAGAGAGAGAGAGAGAGAGAGTAGGAAATGGTCATGCAAAACAAAAACATAAATGGTTTTTGAGCACGAAACTATGACTAACCTTATAATTGGGAAAATTACTTTAAGTACAAGAATATGAATATGCCATTATATGAAGGTACAGAGAGACCTGGAGTATACAATACAAATTAAAGGGTAAAAATTATATCATGATATCAGTGAGCCAGCAAGAATTAAAGTCCAAATCTAGATGGAAATGAGCTAGAGAGAAGAGAGGACAATAAGAGCTGCAATTTTAAAATTGTCACTACAGCAACTGCGCCTGTCATTGGCTTTAAAGCCAGAGGGTTCACTATATTTCACTAAAGCAATTCACCGCCTGGATTATGCCACGCACCGCCAATGCATGCTCAGCCTCTTTCGAGCAACCATGATTTTAATGTCTCATATGCAGTATCATTCTCATTCTAGAAGTTTCTAGTTCCAGTCGTGTCACAAGGAATCACTTCTATAAAAGTTCTGAATTCAATTCTATTTAAACCACAAGTCATAGCCACATTCCAATGGGGACTCCAGGATATGTGATTTGAATAGCAATATTTCTGAAGTCAACCCTGCAAAATCCACCCACCGAATCACTTTGACAGCCTGCACTGCTGCAGCACCGAGACAATTTAGCCACTGTCACGTTTAATGTGGTCCAGGGCTTCTGAGAACATTGTTTGGGACAGTCAGAACTACTGGTGAGTGACATGACCAAATTTTTATATCATGATATGACTCATTTTATTTCACGATATGTCATTGTATGGGTCAAAACGATCGATTTTTCTTTTATGCCAAAAATCATTAGAATATCAAAGCTGCAGTCTGCGATTTTTCCTTTTTGTCGCCATCTCTTGATTGAAACCTGCAATTGCAGTCATATGCGGAACGGTTATCTGTACGTGCGTTGTGGCTCGGCATAGCTTGTCAGCGCGGATAAATCTAATGTTTGCTGTCAGTCACTACACCGGTGTGGATACTGAACTTCAGAATCACAGATTCTATGTCTTGAAAGTATGACCAATATAAGAATTTTCACTGGAAAATATCATCTGAACAAGTAAGTAACATTATATGTATTATGTGTATTTAACGCTCAAGCCCAATTAGGCAGTAAAAGGAACTCAGTTCAGTACTCACACGCTCTATGGGCAGCGGCTTCATGTGTGCTCGTCTCTCAGACAGCGCTCAGAAACGCGTGCATATAGCGTAATGTTGTCTTCCTCTGCTTACTGCGCTTCAGCACTTTCACTTAAACCACAATGCTTAAAAAGGCTTTCAAGTGATACGCTTTCGTGACTGTGCAGCACAACAACGTCACGCAAGCCTAACCGCAATAGAGGCGGTCCAAAATCTCTACAAATGTTTTAAAAGATTATTTGTGTCTATCAGTATCTCGCCTACCCCTAGCTGACTAGCAACTGAGCAGTTCTGGAGAGGCGGGAAGAATCGGTTCAGATCTCGATGAAGAATCTTATGACTGAAGAACTGCACCCATAGGATCTCTCAAAGGCGTATGGATAGTTTGGCCAGAATTTGCAAAACACAAGAGAGACCTCATTTAACCTTCAGAATGTCTTGTAAAATATTAAAGTCTCTGAGGAAATCAGTTCTCATTATATTTCTGACTTTCATTTCTTTCCAGACATTTGAGGGAAATCCACCTGTCATAATTTATTCATCATTCTCCGTTATTTTCTTTTTTTACTGAGAACATTACTAAATGTGAACTAGACAAAAGTGTGAAGCACTTTATATTGATGCCATCTGATGCCTGCCTATTCTATCTTGTTACAATTTACTGCAGGTGATATTATTAGCATTTGATCTTCAAAATATATTTAAAATTGTTTATAGAACTATATACACATTATTGATTAAACTTGAAAGTAGCCTATAGACTTTTATAATGTTACAAAAGATTTGCTGCCATCACAAGAATAAATGTTAAAATATGTTAAAACAGAAGTTATTTTAAATTGCAATAATATTTCATAATATTATTGTAATATTAAAATGATATTATTGTATTAAATTTAAATATATTTTTTTTTTACCAAATAAATGCTCTCAGTGAGCATAAGAGACTTCTTTCAAAAGCATTTTATTTTTAAAGATTCCGAACTTGAAGGGAAACAAAGAGTTTATTTATTTATTTAAGTTTACACAAGGCTAAAAGGGTTAGCTCACCCAGAAATGAAAATTCTGTCATTAATTACTCACCCTCATGTCGTTCCAAACCCATAAGCCTTTCATTCATATTTGTAACACAAATTAAGATCTGAGAGCTTTCTGTCCCTCCATAAACAGCTACGCAACTGACACTTTGACGCTTCAAAAAGTTCATAAAGAGATCGTAAAACTAATCCATATGAACTGAGCGATTTAGTCCAAATTTTCTGGAGAGACTTGATCACTGTATATGATGAACAGATTTAATTTAGGCTATTATTCACATACAAACATTGATCAGCGAACATAAACAAAAGCTCAACCAAACCTAATTGACATGCGAGAACAAAAAGCTCTCAGATTTCATCAAAAAGATCTACATTTGTGTTCCTAAGATGAACGAAAGTCTCACAGGTTTGGAAAGACATGAGGGTGAGTAATTAAAGGTGCCCTAGAACTTTTTAAAAAAAAAGATGTAATATAAGTCTAAGGTGTCCCCTGAAAGTGTCTGTGAAGTTTCAGCTCAAAATACCCCATAGATTTTTTTTTTATTCATTTTTTTAACTGCCTATTTTGGGGCATCATTATAAATGAGCCGATTCAGGGCTACTGGCCCTTTAATTCTCGTGCTCCACGCCCACGGAGCTCTCGCTTGCCTTGAACAGTGCATAAACAAAGTTTACACAGCTAATATAACTCTCAAATGGATCTTTACAAAGTGTTCGTCATGCATACTGCATGCATGCATGGGATTATGTGAGTATTGTATACTGTTATATTGTTTACATTGATTCTGAATGAATTTGAGGCTGTGCTCCATGGCTAACGGCTAATGTTACACTGTTGGAGAGATTTATAAAGAATGAAGTTGTGTTTATGCATTATACAGACTGCAAGTGTTTAATAATGAAAATAGCGACGGCTCTTGTCTCAGTGAATACAGTAAGAAACGATGGTAACTTTAACCACATTTAACAGTACATTAGCAACATGCTAACGAAACATTTAGAAAGACAATTTACAAATATCACTAAAAATATCATGATATCATGGATCATGTCAGTTATTATTGCTTCATCTGCCATTTTTCGCTATTGTTCTTGCTTGCTTACCTAGTCTGTTGATTCACCTGTGCACAGATCCAGACGTTAACTGGCTGGCCTTGTCTAATGCCTTTCATAATGTTGGGATCATGGGCTGGCATATGCAAATATTGGGGCGTGCAACCTCTTGTTATTCGACTATGCCAAGATAAATTCAATTTTTCATTCGAGGGCACCTTTAATGACAGAATTTTCATTTTTGGGTGAACTATCCCTTTAAGCTGTGATCACACGAGGCTTTAAGCATGCAAAATTAGGCCTACTTCGGACTGCAACGCTTCAAAGCATTGCAGACTTCCGGTTCCCCGTGTCAACATGCGTTTAAAATGAAAATGAATGAGTGAGAATGAATATGAAATGTGACCACGGTTTAAGGCTTGGCCTCTCAGTCTCGACACCAGAAACCTGCCATGCATCAATCACTCCAATCGCCTTTGGGCTATAGCTAGAAAGCCTTCCAATTAACATCCATATTAAAAACGTGATATCCCAAACTAGCAGTGTTCATTTGCATATAACATTTATGAACGCAAGTAGTTCAGCAAATCCGTATCAGCGCAGCCACCAGTTACGTGATACGCCAGCAGATCTTGCGCTGTTCTATAATTAGGATTCTGTGAGTGTTTCTTTAGCGGTGCTGCTGCAGATT
Source organism: Ancherythroculter nigrocauda (assembly GCA_036281575.1). Taxonomy (NCBI): domain Eukaryota; kingdom Metazoa; phylum Chordata; class Actinopteri; order Cypriniformes; family Xenocyprididae; genus Ancherythroculter; species Ancherythroculter nigrocauda. The sequence goes on from VTFQ01000007.1 coordinate 7,859,219, forward strand.
TCATCTTCAACCTGGTGTTTAATTGCAAGAAACTGCATCGGCCTGATGTTTATTTAGTCGTTCATTCGATTGTACCGCGTTTATCCTATTCGTTTTCATTTGCCACCTTCAAAAATTTTGACATGACAGGAATGCGGGGTTTGTTTAATTTATCTAGGCCTAACTAGCGATCCATTTGCAAACATAAATACAGTGAGCTACCATGCACGTACGTTTTAGTAGAATATAATGAATATTTCATCACTTATAATACCTGTCATTTCATAGCATAAAAGGCCTTTGAATGGCAAATGTAATTAATCTGTATGCCTAAATAAATTCCCCTTCTGGGTTTCTGTTCTGCGCAATATTCCTGTCAATCAACGACATGAAATTCAACGTTCAAAGTTGTTTATTCACCTTGAGGGCGTTTAATCCGAACAGTTATCTCCTGAGCTAGCATATTGGCGCGTTTTGTATTCATTCGCATACCGCGCAAACGTATTTGTGTCTCTCCGTGTGCCGTTTACGAGGAGCTCCCCTGGTTGTAATTTGAGTGTGATTTCTGCGGGTGTGTGTTTGTTTGTTTGTTAGCTCTCCTGTCAGACAGCTCTCTCAGGGGTTGAGTGGAAAATCCCTGCAACGGAGCTGCTGTTCCATTAACATTCTCCACAACAGGCAGCCCAAGCCTTCACACACTGCCGCAGCAGAAGAATTTCTTTATCGCTATCACTCCGTTTCCCTCCCTTTCCCTCGCCACGTCTTTCTCTATCACATTGTACACATTTGTAGGTGTTTTTCACCTCACTCCATCTCTGTGACCCTCTCCTCCTGTCTCACGTTCTCAATCTTTGTTCATTGTCCTGTAGATTTTCCTCAGAGAGATGGCTGAAACCAGCAGAGCAGCGCCAGCATTACACCATCCTCAGCGTTTGACCGTTCGGCCAAGGGCAAGATTAATTCACCTCAATCTGACATCAAGAAATGAGGTGGGATCCCTGCACTGCTACACATATGCATTATTAAAGTGGCTTAAAAGGCCATATCGTACAATTTTTACTTTTTAAAAGGGATAGACCACCTAAAATAGAAAAATCTGTCATAATTTCAGTTTTGTGCATAATATCAATCAATTATAAAAACCCATGCTAACTCTTTAAGCTGCATCCTAAAGGAGTCTGCTTTGATCATTCCTCCTTTGGGAAATACACTTCGGCCTACCACAGCCTAAGCTCAAGTGAAGCAAAACCAAAGCAAACTATTTACCACAGGATACTATCTAATAATTTCCTGTGATTTTGATATATGTGGCTCCAGAGGATATATGTGCTCTGAATAACTGAAGAATCAGTAACTGACTCTGAAGTGCACCAAAGTGTCAAAAACTTATTGTGTGTGATACTCAGCAGGCATACTAAACACAAAATAGGCCTATTTGAAGGGTATGTATTTTATACATTTTTGCAATATTACTTGAAACTGTCTTTACTAACTGATAAAAGACTATTTATTAGGTGCACTGAAAGGGAATAATATTAATATACATCATCTGTGCACGAGGTAGGGCCTTAAAAACATCAGCCAATCCTTTACGCGATCATCGCGTAAACGATTGGCCCTCTGGCTTGTCAATCACTGCCATGACGTTCCTTGTGCGAGACGTGCGCGGCTGCGCGCTCCAGTAACTTTCCACACTCCACAGGCGCCGCATGCAATGTTTTTGTCAGGAGACAGGAGTAACAACTGCAGATTATGAGTTACCTGCGGTGAGTCCGACATAATGAATCCACTAACACGACACAGCGAATGCCGGTGGTAAACAAACACTCGTGTTCCAATACTCGTGCATGAGTTTTGGGAGGCGTTCCCTCGAAATGAGCTGTGAAGGAGGGGGGTTGTTCTTACGCATGCGCTCAGTCTTTGGTTTCTCAGTCGACGAAAAGATCCTCTGTACCTTTAATTCTTCATGGCATAGATTCAACAAGGTGCTGGAAACATTCCTCAGATATTTTTTTGACATGATAGCATCACGCAGTTGCTACAGATTTGTCAGCTGCACATCCATGATGCAAATCAGCCATTCCACCACATCCCAAAGTTGCTCTATTGGATTGAAGTCTGGTGACTGTGAAGGCCATTTGACTATAGTGAACTCATAATGTTCAAGAAACCAGTTTGAGATGATTTGAGCTTTGTGACATGGTGTGCTATCCTGCTGGAAGTAGCCATCAGAAGATGGTACACCGTGGACATAAAGGGATGGACGTGGTCAGCAACAATACTCAGGTAGTGCTTGTTTGTGAAAGAAAAAAATATTCTAATTGGAAAACCTTTCTGGTGTTTTCTGATGTTTCACAATGAAAGAGGAAGCTGTTGTAACTCAGGCATACAATGTCCGATCTGCCCCAAACTTCACATGTGTGATAAGAGTCCTGACCTGAAGACATCTTTCAAGATTTCAATCTTTCACATCTATATGCCAATATTCAGTTAGTCATAGCACCATCTGCTGGCAACAGGAAACGGCATGCTTTACACTGTAATTCACTCGCAGAAACACATTTCAATATGCCACGAAGTGCCAAACATACTAGAAACACGTTAAATCATGCAACACTTGGCTAAGTGCTAATGTTTGCAATTAAGACCACGAAACAGGAAGTTGTTGTAACTCAGGCATATAATGTCCGATCTGCTTCAAACTATGTTTGATAATACTTCTGGCCTGAAGACATCTACATGGCAATATTCAGTTAAGCCACCTTTTGGCAGCAGGAAGTGTGGCACTTTAAAATGACTTTGCCATAATTCTCCAGTGTTTACTCGCTTACATGCATGTCGCCCACTGTTCACTGTTTTCCTAAGTCCAACGGGTGGCAGTGAGCCCGGGTGCGAGGGCCCTTTCATCGCTGCTTATAGCTTTAATTATTTCTGTTCTTCCTTTATCCATCTTCACAATTTGCCAGATTGTTTTTTGTTCATTTTCATTTAAAATAATACCAAATAAGCATATATACTGTATATGTAATCATATATATATATATACTTCTATAAATTGCTGCCAAAACAGCCCTGAGCCCTGACCCCTGAAGGTGTGCTGTGGTATCTGGCACCAAGATGTTAGCAGCAGATCCTTTAAGTCCTGTAAGTTGCGAGGTGGGGCCTCCATGGATCAGACTTGTTTGTTCAGCACATCCCACAGATGCTCAATTGGATTGAGATCTGGGGAATTTGGAGGCCAAGTCAACACCTCAAACTCATTGTTGTGCTCCTCAAACCATTCCTGAACCATTTTTGCTTTTTGGCAGGGCGCATTATCCTGCTGAACGAGGCCACAGCCACCAGGGAATACCGTTTCCATGAAAGGGTGTACATGGTCTGCAACAATGCTTAGGTAGGTGGTACGTGTCAAAGTAACATCCACATGGGTAGCAGGACCCAAGGTTTCCCAGCAGAACATTGCCCAAAGCATCACACTGCCTCCACCGGCTTGCCTTCTTCCCATAATGCATCCTGGTGTCATGTGTTCCCCAGGTAAGCGACACACCCGGCCATCCACGTGATGTAAAAGATAACATGATTCATCAGACCAGGCCACCTTCTTCCATTGCTCCGTGGTCCAGTTCTGATGCTCACGTGCCCACTGTTGGCGCTTTCGGCGGTGGTCAGGGGTCAGCATGGGCACCCTGACTGATCTGCAGCTATGCAGCCTCATACACAACAAACTGCGATGCACTGTGTATTCTGACACCTTTCTATCAGAACCAGCATTAACTTCTTGAGCAATTTGAGCTACAGTAGCTTGTCGTTTGGATCGGACCACACAGGCCAGCCTTCGCTCCCCACGTGCATCAATGAGCCCTGGCCGCCCATGACCCTGTCGCTGGTTCACCACTGTTCCTTCCTTGGAGCACTTTTGATAGATACTGACCACTGCAGACCGGGAACACCCCACAAGAGCTGCAGTTTTGGAAATGCTCTGACCCAGTCGTTTAGCCATCACAATTTGGCCCTTGTCAAACTCACTCAAATCTTTACGCTTGCCCAATTTTCCTGCTTCTAACACATCAACAAAATGTTCACTTGCTGCCTAATATATCTCACCCACTAACAGGTGCCGTGATGAAGAGATAATCAGTGTTATTCACTTCACCAGTCAGTGGTCATATGTTATGCCTGATTGGTATATATATATATATATATATATATATATATATATATATATATATATATATATATATAAAATAGAGAGAGAGAGAGAGATTTTGTTGTACAAAATCTCCTAATATATACATATTGTTGGATTTGCCACATGAGGGAGATATACAGACAAAGAGAGAGATGCATTGTTGTTCTTGTTTGTTTCATTCCCATTATTTTTCTCTAGGAAAAAAAGGTTTGATTTTACATGGCTGACCTTTATAGAGATGGCACAGTTTCCTGCATTGTGCACCACAATTTATTTATGTTTACACAGCCGTAGGAGGAAGCCAAAGGGAATGTTACACAAAGAGAGAGAAAGAAAGCACATTATGACATGCAATTCCTGAACAGTGACTGATGCATTTTGGAGGAAAACAGTAATACATAAGTGTGACCTGAACACCACAGACAATAACATCCTCTGACAAAACCCATCACAACAGCCCCACTACCTGCTTGCTGCAAGTCAAGCTGACATTTTGGATGTCATAACTCACGATTCACACCTGTTTACAGGCTCTATCCTTGACACGACTCAATTCCCTGACCTTGAAAACCATCGATCAAAATCACTTCCTGACCGTCCCTCAAAAAAATGCTCATTACCTGCATGCGGGTTACAACAGCGGGAGCATGACATCACACATGAGAGGTCATCAGCTTTAAGAGCGCTCGAGAGGAGCCGGATGATAAATAAAGCACTCTGATATGCTGCTCACATGGACTTCATTACATTCCCGGGTGTGTGGGATGCATCAGGTCTCTTGCTGATGGATCAGTGAGGTTAATGCAGTTCAGGCCCACTGTGCTGAAGAGGCAAACAGGTAGAGATCGACTCGGATGTAGGGGCTTCAGCTCACCCACGTTACATTATGCAAATAGATATCATTTGTCATTAAGTGGCAATTAACCCCTCTTCGCAAATTTTGAAGTACTACAAAGACAGGTTTGGGTAAGAGTCCTATCCAGTTTACATAATATACTATCACAACCATTAAAGCCCACTTGGTTTTATGGCTTCGGCAACGGAGTGTAATTATATACTTGGTAACCTGCATAATATTATGTCCAAAACAGTGGTTAACTATTAATTGGCCTTTCTGTTTGGATGGATTAAAGTTTAACTTCCATTTTGGCAATACTTTCTGGAAGTAATATTTAAAATGATTATGATTCCTAGATATTTTGATGCATATTTGGATTTGCATGACCTACTGATCACCCCATGAGTCACAATTGCTACTCTTATCTTGTTAATGCAGGGACTCGAACCTTATCTAAACACCAGCAAGAACAAAAACATGGCAACCACTCACAACACCCTAGCAACTGCATGATAATTCACTAAACACAACAGCCATTTACTTTTCATGATCCAGTCGATGTATTAATGTGTTGGAAATTTTGTTTTGGGTTGATCCTGGTGCATCTGCATAATTCATATATAAAAATCAACAGATAAAAAAATAAAAACGATTTATTGTTTTGCACATCTTAAAATAATAATCATCAAAAAATAATGAAGGTATGAGAATTATGCAGTAACAAGAAAAAAACCCTAAAAGCCTGTTCACACCAAGAATGATAACTATAAAGATAACTATAACAATATTTGCATCCACACCAATGAATGATAATGGTCTGTTTATTCTAAGCTCACGTGCTGCGGTTTCAAAGTCTGTACAGCATGTCATTGAACATGTTTTTGCTGTTCTTGTTGAATTTACACAGCTTTAATCAGCAGATGTCAATAGCATGCTATGTTTCGAGTGGATAGCTAGTGTAATCGATCTAATCTAACAGTGAATTTAGCTGACAAAGTCAATATAGCGAAGTGGAATAAAAACAACACAACTGCAAATTCAAAGAAAGTAAGACAATGTTGTCAAAACTAGCGCTGGTTACCTGAGGTAATCTTATCTTGTTTGCTAGCCTAGCATAATGATCTCATCTCCGTTAATAATTCTCACCATTTATTTCTGATTGGCTGTCAGTGTTTTATCGTTCAACACCTAGAAAAATAATTGTTCTGAAAGTGACCCAACAATATCGTTCCTCTATAGTTACCGTAATAGCTGTGGTGTTTTAGACTATTTATTGATTTTTAAAACTATATCTTTATCGTTATTAGTGGTTCAAGCGTGTTGAGCTGAAACCCTGTTGTAATTGTTAAAATTTCCAAGGCTCAGCATTCTCCCCTAAAAGTGATCAGGCAGACCAAACCCTAAGTCGTAGAGACTTGAAACTTTGAAAGCTTGTAGTACTCACACAGTCTACAACTTCGCCAAAGCTCACACTGATCGACCTGACGGGGGCGCTACAGCGTTCAAAAGTACGAAATTGCTCATAACTCCTAAACCGTTAGGCATAGGCTCAAGTGTCTTATATCGTTGGAATCCTTGGCTCAAGATGATTCGCTCGTCATTCGGCGAAAACTGCTTTGTGAAATTTTTGGGTATTTTGGATTTTTTGAAAAACTTTTGTGAACTAGTCCTAGGTTTCTGGCCCGATAAGAACCAAACCAGTGCAGCATGATTCTCTGGAGTCTGATTGTCAATAATTATCAAAAAAAGTTGAAATTTCGATTCATGGTCCCTAAGGGCCGCCAAAACGTTCGAAGTGGGTGGAGCCACTTTTACTAAAATGGCTGCAACTCGTGAACGGAATGAGATATTTTCACCAAACTCAGCACACCTATGTAAGAGTGCAGTGAAAAAACTTTTTTTGCAGTGGTCGCATGAAAAAGGAAGCGGCGACTGGCCACAACTGGTGCTATAACAGGAAAAAACATGAAAATGGCTATAACGTCTTCACTGTTAATCCAATTGAGTTGAAAACTGGCATGCGGTGTCTTTGTCCGAGGTGCCATGATTGCCTATGAGGACGCTGACGCATCTAAAAAAAAAAAAACAAGTCCGCCATCAGCCAATGAAGTTTGAGTAGCTATCAGACAAGGTTAACGGAGGCCAATCGTAACGAAACTCACTGTGCCTGTTTGACTCACTGCCCTAGAGGCCTGTGAGAAATTTGAAAGAATGCCCATGACATTCGTACCACATGGTAGAACTCCTCGTTCTGAGCAACTTTGCCTCTAGGACTGCTGCTGTTCATTGAATCGCTCGTTAAATATTGGAGATTATTTCAAAAAACAACTAGGTTTTTTGCTCAACCTCGATAACCATTAAAAAGCTTTATAAACCATAAATGTCCTATGGTAAATTGCCTGTATTGGCTGTAATTGGTCTTTTCCATCTATGATTGAGATGGTAACAGGCTTGCTAATTAAAACATTACACTTTTTTATGCATGTGCTTATAGTCCTTAAAGTGCTTGAACCCCAGTAATTGCTGCTCGCAATTATATTCATTGTAGTTATTACACGGCTCTGTGGGATACTTGATTCTGATTGGTCAATAGCGCCATCCAGCGGTATGTTATTCCCAGATAACAACCAATGAAAACAGATAACACAGGCTGAAGTCTGCAGTGTTATACGCTTGCTAGGAACGTTTTTTCCTCATGGAAGTTTTGCCTTTGGTGAGCTAATAAAATATTAAAATGCAGTCAAATCAATATTTTGTGTACAGTTATTTAATTATGTCATCCGGTATCACAGATTCGCACTCTCGTTTCATACATACACAGCGGCTGCCATTTTGCAACTATTGTTTTGTTCACTGTAATGGATTATAAGATAAACAGATACGATTAAATCAGTTTAATCTCAGATCAATATCTCTTATCCACATAATTATTTATCTGGTGTGACTGTACCATATCTCTTAAATGTCCTTGTGCGTCTAGTTTGAACGCTAGCACGCTAGCAACTGCTCTCTCCGCTGAAGCTTTGCGTTTAAAAAGCTAATAAAATATTTAGACTCAGATCAATATTTCATGACTAATTATTTACTTATGTGGCAAGTAGCTGTGTAATAAGCAGTATAATGTACATCCAGCCTGTTGTTATTGCAGAATAAACCCCCTTCAGGCTGATGCAAGACCTGATCACCCTGTCGGGGTTTATTCTGCGATAACATCTGGCTGGATGTACATTATCCCTTACTTATTTATAGTGTGAATGGGCCTTAACTCTTAAATTTGAGCTTTTGCTTTCAGGCCTTTATAAGAATGAAAATAATATAAAGTGAATCAAGGAATAGGGAATGTTTAATGAACTGGGCAGCAAGAAAAGAAAAAAAGCCCTGGGTCCAGTTAGGGACCTTGAAATGACAGGGGAAGACCTCTCCACAAGCTCTGCCGAAACATTAAAAGTAATATATTCCAATTAGTATGGGAGGACGTTCAGCTAGGCTACATTTGCATTTGGCTACGCGCCTACATTTGTGGATAAGAGTATGTGTGTGGGTAAAGAGAGAGCTCACATAATAATTCTTCTTCAAACAAGAAAAGAAAGTTACCAAAACTGCAGATAAGAACATTAAAGTGTAGCATTTTGAATTACTCCTAAAATGTTCCATAGAGGATCATATGAAAAGACACAACACATTTAAACATGAATGGTGTTTTTCTGAAGCAAATATTAGATTTGGACAACTGAAAATCCAAGTCAGAATTAATCCAGAGTCAAAAGATTCTCAAAGGAGAGGACAGTCCATTCGGCAAACCATGAATATCTTTTCAGTTTTTGAAAAGCAGTCATACAATATCAATGTCAAAGCATGAGCTATCACTCTCTCGCTTACTTTGACAGACAGAAGAAAGCTGCAAGTGTCTCAAATGCAATATTTCTCAGTTCTCAGTTACATTATTTGATCTAATACATAGGCTAAAATTCAAAAACAAGCTTTTCACAACCCATCACAGGCTTCTGTGCTTGGGGGACAAGCTCTAATAATTCAGGAGAGGCGATCTCTAGCGGCACTATGCAGCGTAATTCACAATCACAGCGGTTTGATTGCAGGTTTAGAGCACAAACTCCTGCTACATTCTGTAGCGGGTGATTAACTGTCAATTGAATTACAGCCGTAATTGCAAACCACACTGATGTTTTACCTAGCAGGCTAGAAGCTAGAGAGCATGAAATGCGTTTTGCCAGAGCCCACATCACCCTTCTCTCACAAAGTTTAACAAAACACTGCAAAACTTTCTTTTTGACACTGTGAAACTTCTTGCTTTGGAAAAACACTGAAAATAATTTCACTGGTCAAATCAGCAAGGGGTCTTCAACCAATTTCAGACCGGTGCTTTTGTTGAAGTTAACTTAATATTGTATTTTAGTTTAACATTTTCAGAAATATGCTTTATCTTAAAACTAATATGCTCAATTACTTTGAGATCAAACAATGATAGACGGACCCCCTATTGAAGACTCTTCACTACAATGTTAATTTTACTGTTTAATAAAATTAGTATGGATCTTAGTTAAGGTAGATGTCACATAACATTTAATTTGACAAAAAGTGAAAATGAGGCCTGCAAGAGACAGACATATAGTCTGTTAAATGGGTTTTAATGTTGTGTACTTTGGTGCAGAATATTTAATCAAAGAAATATTTCCAAATATTCTCCATTTATTAAGAAATATTACCCCCAAAAAACATGGATTGTGAACATTAGATTAGACAGATATATACAGTAATACCCGAACTGTCATAAAGCAACACGCAAATGTGCATAAAGAAAGCTAACATAAGAGATACTACATGTTTCGCCATCTTAATATCTTAATTTTCCATTAAAAAAACAACCACAATCATAGAAAAAGCCACAGTGACAAAACATCTGACAAATATAGTTGCAAGCAGCAATTACGGGGCCAAGCACAAAAATGGCACAAGAAGCCAGCCAACATGGCTGTGAGCATCAGACCAACTGCAACTGTGAGCAATTAAAGACCTATTAAGATCATTTTAGGCAAAAGAGCTAAAAAATGATCAAAAATGAGGATTTACTGGTTCATCACTTTCGACCAATAGGTGGCGCTGTGACCAAATTATTGTGGTATGGTCAGAGTGAGGTGACAATGACACTTGCAAAGTTTGGTGTCAATATGTCAAAGCATTGCAGAGATACAGCTTCAAGAGTCATTTTTGCATCATGCCTCAAATTCGTTGCTCTGGTATACGAAAACTGTTTGATGTATCGACTTGAAATCCATAACTTTTTGTCGGCATGGTCTGAAGATGATACGGTTCAATTTTGGTGAAAATCGGAGCAACGGTCTAGGAGGAGTTTGAAAAAGTAGGTTTTTAAAGAAAAACAATATGGCGGACAGGAAGTTCAGCCGACTATGGCAAATTTGATATCTGTGTTCTCAGCATGACCCATGGAATCAACTGAGACCAGTTTCATTACAATCAGTTAATATAGTCAAAAGTTATTAACATTTTTGTACATTTTGTTATAACTTTTGACCACAAGGTGGCGCTGCACCGAAACTTTTGAGTATTGTCAGGCCATGGTGCCAAAGACCCATACCCAGTTTCGTAACGATACGCTAATGCGTTTGTAAAATACAGCATTTTAGCACAAAATTCAAAATGTCCGACAGTCAAAATATCCGATATGGGAAAATTGGATATCATTCGACTCGGCATGATTTGGACAAACCCATCAGAAGTTATAAGCAAAAATATCCATTTTTCATATCTCCGCACCAGTAGGTGGCACTGTGCCGAAACACTGCATGTTGCCTCAGGTCATGCTTGTGATGACACGTACCAAGTTTGGTCTGAATACGATAAAGCGTTGCGGAGATACAGCCTTATGTCTATTTTCACAAGCACTGGGTACAATTCGTTTGCGTGTTTTTCTAAAACGGTTTGAGGAATCGACTTTAATTCCATAACTTTTTGTTGGCATGGTCTGAAGATGATCTGGTTCAATGTTCAACGAAAATCGCAGTAACGGCCTAGAAGGAGTTCGAAAAAGTAGGTTTTTTAGAAAATTCAAAATGGCGGAAAAATTTTCATGACGGAAAATTACGTCATAGGGTGCAATCGATCCGACTTGAGACTTGAGGACAAAAGAATTTTGTTTCTAGCCCTTACGGTTCAAAAGTTATTAACAAACATGAGTGCAACTTTGGACAACTGGTGGCGCTAGAGAGATTGAGTTAGAGACTCCAAATTTGCTATGGACATAGTTCAGACTGTCCTCTAACTGTGTGCCAAATTTCACAACTTTTTACCATATGGTTCTATGGGCTGCTCTCAGAAATGAGGTGCAAATGTTACCAAAGTATTGGTGGTTGGCTGATAAACGCTGGCAGAGAAACATTGCCTAATAAGAGTATGTTAATCATGCCAGCTCGAAGCTCAGCCTGACTAGTCTTGCCACTGATAGGCCCTGATGAAAGGTAGTTATAATTAAAACCACTCATGTGTTCAAAATAAATGTCAGGCCATGTCCCTTGCCAGGGCATCGACACCACTGGGAGACTATGGCAATTACAGTCAATATTTCTCATTTCCACTAAGCTGTAGTGGAGGAATACTCTTCTCTATAACTCCCAATGGACTATTGGCAGAATGAAATTCATTTGCCAAGTCATACACAGTGTTAGGGTGTTGCAAGTCATACACAGATGGCAATATATTGACCAACCGTTATGACATTTAAAGCGTGATATAAAGGATAAAACGCATCACACACTTCCAGGGAGTCTGAAACCTGCTGAGCAACTGTAAATGAGATGAATGTGAATGCTAACGAATGGGAATACTAGTAGATGTTCTTGGCTAGCACCCACTTACATACCTATTACCAAATCAGCTAATTAATATTCATAAGTCAAACTGCACAGTGCGTCCTCCCCACACAGCAAGAAAAATCTGCATTGATGGGCTAGAAAAGCATCTCATAAACTCTTTTAAAATCCAGATAAACAAGATGCTGAATCAGAGAAGATATAATAATCCCCTGCGACAAGCGTTGACTCTGTGATCGTCTAATTAGGCCTTAATACATGATGAGGAGAGGTACTAATAACAGCACACTTTTGCATATTCTGTGCTTTTTGGCTCACCATCCTTGGCCTCGGGAGTCTCTGCGGAGGATGTTCTGTGAGGACAGAGGGAATGTAGGTGAATTATGAAATCCTTTGCCTTTCATGTGTTTATTTAATATTAATTGCTGAGGTTTTTATTCATTTTCTCAATGGATATGGCACAGTTAATAAAACAAGAGTCCAGACAGACACAGACACAATGAGAGAGAGAGAGAGACACACACACTATCTAATGATTCTTTGAATCGTGAAAGCCTTGTGGATCGCTCTTGTGCAGAATCCAGGTCAAAGCAGCAGAGTTCCCCGACTGGCACACCGAAAAGTGGGGCAAACTCAAACTTTCCCCCCTCCTTTTCCAGTGAGTAAGCAGTATGGCACACTCCCTCACAGAAAACATCACCAGTGATCATACCGAAACGAGACGGAGGGAGGGAAGCGAAGATTTAAGAGAGAAATAAAGAGGAAAAACACGTTAATGAGAGAAGGAAGGACAGCAGGGAAAGATGGAATAAATGATGAATGTAGGTGGAATGAAAGAACGGGAAAAACAGTTTTTTTTTTCTGGCCTTACAGAAAGATAGTGTTTCCAGGGCAGCGATATGTGGTTGCTAGCACGTTTCTATGCTGTCGCAGGGGTGTTCAGAGAGGTTGTTAGGGTGTTGCTAGGCAGTTGCAGGGTTGTTCTACTTGTTGATAGAGCAATGGATGGATGGAAGGAATGACAAAGAGATAGATCAATAGTTAGAATGAACGATGGATAGAATGAACAATTGATAAATAGAATGAACAAATAAACAATAGATGGAACGATAGAACAGAACAACAGAACGATAGATAGAACAATAGAACGAAAGACAGAATGATAGATAGAATGATAGAACAACAGAATGATAGATAGAACAATAGAATGACAGAACAAAAGAACGATAAATAGATCGAACGATTGATAGTATGATAGAACGATAGATGGAACAGTAGAACACTAAAACGATAGACAGAATGATGGAATGATAGATAGAATGATGGAATGATAGCTAGAACAATGGAACTGTATATATAACGATATATAAAGTAATGGCACGATAGATAGAACGATGGAACACTATCTAGAACGGTATGTTGAACAATGGAACGATAGAACAATAGAATGATAGATAGAACAATAGAATGACAGAACGATAGAAGGATAGATAGAATGATAGAAAGAACAAAAGAACGATAGATAAATAGAACGACTGATAGTATGATAGAACGATAGATGGAACAATATAACACTAAAACGATAGAATGATGGAACGATAGATAGAACGATGGAACAATAGCTAGAACGATGGAACTGTATATATAACGATATATAAAGTAATGGCACGATAGATAGAATGATGGAACACTATCTAGAACGGTATGTTGAACAATAGAACGATAGATAGAACAATAGAACACAAACGACAGAACAATGGAACGATAGCTAGAACGATGGAACTGTATATATAACGATATATAAAGCAATGGCATGATAGATAGATCAATGGAACACTGTCTAGAACGGTATGTTGAACAATGGAATGATAGAACGATAGATAAAACGATAGAATGATAGAACAATAGATAGAATGGTAGATAGAATGATAGATAGAACAATGGAATGATATATAGAACGGTATATTGATGATGGAACAATAGATAGATAGATAGATAGATTTTGAAATAAGGATTTAGATATAAGGATTAGATATTTCAAACAGACTCCTAATTAAAGCATGTACAATACAGTATGTTGAACTTGTCAAGCCAACATAATGACACGCCTGCTGAAGGAAGTCAAGGAGTCATGCTCCACACAGACAGACAAAAGGAAGGTGGGAGAAGAGAGGGAACAGAAGGGATGAAAGGTAGACAGTGTGACAGAAAAGCAAGTTAGCTGAGGTTGAAAGAATTAGAGGATAAGAAGAGGAGGACTGAGAGAGATAGAGGGAGAGAGAGAGAAGCTCTTGAAGAAAACAAGGCCATCAAAAAAGCAAGAGAGGCTCTCTGTGGTTTTTATATCCGTTCGTTCCTCTAAAAATAGAGAGGTGAAAATACTGACAAGCAGTGACACCATGAGCGTTGATTTCTGCATTGATGAGACAAGTGCATATGTGGCGGGAAAACCACTGTGTTGGGGGTTAAAAAGAGAGAAAGAAAACCTGTTTTTGTAGGATGAAGCGATTCTGATTACTCATCTTCTCTCCGTGATACTGATGTTGGTGCTAACTGCGAATTTGTGACAGAACATGCATGTGAATTCTAGAAGTCAAAAAGAAGACAATGAACAGAAAGAAAATCAAACAAAAGTACAATGTTGTGGTGCAATAACACTGTATTAATGTGTAGGAAAAATCAACTGACAACAAACCTGAAATGTGTGCCTTTGAACAATGAACATTTTATATTATTTTATATTCAGCGTCACATGATCAGTCAGAAATCATTTCATTATGCTGATTTGCTGCTCAAGAAACATTTATTATTATTATTATCATCAATGTTGAAAGCAGTTGTGCTGCTTAATACTTTTGTGGAAAATGCTACATTTTTTTAGGATTCTTTGATGAATGGAAAGTTCAAAAGAACAGCATTTTTTGGTATGTTAATGTCTTTACTGTGACTATTGATATATATTTAATTCATCCTTGCTGAATAGTTTGCTTTCTTTCCAAAAAAAATAAAATTTACCCAAACTATATATACTCAACGCGTCTATAAATTACGCAATCTATCACAGTCCCACAAACACACAAACAGGAACTTTACAAAGCCTGACAGACAGTTTGAGCATCTGAAAATGTCTTTAAATCAGCTCTGCAGATATTAATAACTAGCTGACCTTTACAGTGATCCATGACTCTGTGCTTTAGTTTGCTTTGTTTCTGAAAAAAAAGAAGGGGAAAAAAAAGAGAGATTTGAATGGGCTATGCAGATCTTAGACCAATTTAAAAATGTATTTCAGAGCACACAGTCTACCACAGAGAATGATTCATGGTTAAATTTAATTACTGAAATTCGTGTTATAATGAGAGCAGTGTAATAATGTTGCAGATCTCTCAGTTCATTTAGTGGCAGCTAATGGCAGAAAGGATAATACATTTATCTTAGACACACACACACATAACTGAATGGAGAGTGTTTCAATAATACACTAATCAACACAGAACAGGACTGGAGCAGTAAATAAAAAACCCTCCAAAATTAAAGGTTAGAGAACCCTTACAAATATGTAGTTTCTCCTCAAATATACTGTATACATGAAACCAGAATAAATAATAGAAAATCAAAGAATAGAAAGGATAGATGGACAGAGACATAATTCAGAATGCAATATTGTATTACTTACAGTCATGCCAATAAAGCTATCTAAATTGAATAAATTAGCCATATCTCAATAATATTCATAGGTATTAGAGATGATGTTGACATGTACAATATGAACATAAACGTATTTATGCATGCACAGCTTTAAACATATTGAGTAGTATATACAGTACAGTCCAAAAGTTTGGAACCACTAAGATTTTTAATGTTTTTAAAAGAAGTTTCGTCTGCTCACCAAGGCTACATTTATTTAATTAAAAATACAGTAAAAAACAGTAATATTGTGAAATATTATTACAATTTAAAATAACTGTGTACTATTTAAATATATTTGATAAAGTAATTTATTCCTGTGATGCAAAGCTGAATTTTCAGCATCGTTACTCCAGTCTTCAGTGTCACATGATCCTTCAGAAATCATTCTAATATGCTGATCTGCTGCTCAAGAAACATTTATGATTATTTTCAATGTTGAAAACAGTTGTGTACTTTTTTTTTCAGGATTCCTTGATGAATAGAAAGTTCAAAAGAACAGCATTTATCTGAAATACAAAGCTTCTGTAGCATTATACACTACTGTTCAAAAGTTTGGGGTCAGTAAGAATTTTTATTTTTATTTTTTTGAAAAGAAATTAAAGAAATGAATACTTTTATTCAGCAAGGATGCATTAAATCAATCAAAAGTGGCAGTAAAGACATTTATAATGTTACAAAAGATTAGATTTCAGATAAACACTGTTCTTTTGAACTATTCATCAAATAATCCTGAAAAAAAATATTGTACACAAATATTTTGTACAATTGTACACATTAAATGTTTCTTGAGCAGCAGATCAGCATATTAGAATGATTTCTGAAGGATCATGTGACACTGAAGACTGGAGTAATGATGCTGAAAATTCAGCTTTGCATCACAGGAATAAATTACTTTGTGAAATATATTCAAATAGAAAACAGTTATTTTAAATTGTAATAATATTTCACAATATTACTGTTTTTACTGTATTTAATAAATGTAGCCTTGGTGAGCAGACGAAACTTCTTTTAAAAACATTAAAAATGTTAGTGGTTCCAAACTTTTGGACTGTACTGTATATATATATATATATATATATATATATATATATATATATATATATATATATATATATATATATATATATATATATATACACATACATACACACACACACACACACACACACACACACACACAGTGGGTACGGAAAGTATTCAGACCCCCTTTTTTTCCCTCAATGTACACACAGCACCCCATATTGACAGAAAAACACAGAATTGTTGATATTTTTGCAGATTTATTAAAAAAGAAAAACTGAAATATCACATGGTCCTAAGTATTCACCATTCCTCTTTGCAGATCCTCTCCACTTCTGTCAGGTTGGATGGTAAACGTTGGTGGACAGCCATTTTTAGGTCTCTCCAGAGATGCTCAATTGGGTTTAAGTCAGGGCTCTGGCTGGGCCATTCAAGAACAGTCATGGAGTTGTTGTGAAGCCACTCCTTCATTATTTTAGCTGTGTGCTTAGGGTCATTGTCTTGTTGGAAGGTAAACCTTCATCCCAGTCTGAGGTCCTGAGCACTCTGGAGAAGGTTTTCATCCAGGATATCCCTGTACTGTTCTATCTTGGTCTCATCAGACCAGAGAATCTTATTTCTCACCATCTTGGAGTCCTTCAGGCGGGCTTTCATGTGTCTTCCACTGAGGAGAGGCTTCCGTCGGGCCACTCTGCCATAAAGCCCCGACTGGTGGAGGGCTGCAGTGATGGTTGACTTTCTACAACTTTCTCCCATCTCCCGACTGCATCTCTGGAGCTCAGCCACAGTGATCTTTGGGTTCTTCTTTACCTCTCTCACCAAGGCTCTTCTCCCCCGATAGCTCAGTTTGGCCGGACGGCCAGCTCTAGGAAGGGTTCTGGTCGTCCCAAACGTCTTCCATTTAAGGATTATGGAGGCCACTGTGCTCTTAGGAACCTTAAGTGCAGCAGAAATTTTTTTGTAACCTTGGCCAGATCTGTGCCTTGCCACAATTCTGTCTCTGAGCTCTTCAGGCAGTTCCTTTGACCTCATGATTCTCATTTGCTCTGACATGCACTGTGAGCTGTAAGGTCTTATATAGACAGGTGTGTGGCTTTCCTAATCAAGTCCAATCAGTATAATCAAACACAGCTGGACTCAAATGAAGGCGTAGAACCATCTCAAGGATGATCAGAAGAAATGGACAGCACCTGAGTTAAATATATGAGTGTCACAGCAAAGGGTCTGAATACTTAGGACCATGTGATATTTCAGTTTTTCTTTTTTAATAAATCTGCAAAAATGTCAACAATTCTGTGGTTTTCTGTCAATATGGGGTGCTGTGTGTACATTAATGAGGAAAAAAATGAACTTAAATGATTTTAGCAAATGGCTGCAATATAACAGAGTAACAGAGTGAAAAATTTAAGGGGTTTTGAATATATATATATATATATATATATATATATAACACACAACCCGAATTCCGGAAATGTTGGGGCGTTTTTTAAATTTGAATAAAATGAAAACTGAAAGACTTTAAAATCACATGAGCTAATATTTAATTCGCAACAGAACATAGATAACATAAATGTTTAAATGGAGAAATTGTACAATTTTAAGCACAAAATGAGCTCATTTCAAATGTGATGCCTGCTGCAAGTCTCAAAATAGTTGTGACGGGGACATGTTTACCATGGTGTAGCATCTCCTCTTCTTTTCAAAACAGTGTGAAGATGTCTGGGCATCGAGGTTATGAGTTTCTGGAGTTTTGGTGTTGGAATCTGGTCCCATTCTTGCCTGATATAGGTTTCCAGCTGCTGAAGAGTTCATGGTCGTCTTTGGCGTATTTTTCTCTATAGGTGAAAGATCTGGACTGCAGGCAGGCCAATTCAGCACCCGGACTCTTCTAGATGAAGCCATGCTGTTGTAATAGCTGCAGTATGTGTCCTGCTGAAATACACAAGGCCTTCCCTGAAATAGACGTCATCTGGCAACCTTTATATACTTTTCAGCATTCATAGTGCCTTCCAAAACATGCAAGCTGCCCATACCGTATGCACTTATGCACCCCATACCATCAGAGATGCTGGCTTGAATGCTGAAGGTCTCACTCCTCTTTAGCCCAGAGGACACGGCGTCCGTGATTTCCAACAAGAATGTCAAATTTGGACTCGTCTGACCATAGAACACTTTTCCACTTTGAAAAAGTCCATTTTAAATGAGCCTTGGCCCACAGGACATGACGGCGCTTCTGAGGCACGCCTGAGGGCCCGAAGACCACGGGCATCCATTAAAGGTCTTCGGCCTTGTCCCTTACACACAGAGATTTCTCCAGTTTCTCTCAATCTTTTGATGATGTTATGCACTGTAGATGATTTTAAGCAATTTGATGTTGAGGAACATTGTTTTTAAAGTATTCCACAATCTTTTTAGACACTCTTTCACAGCTCTGCCCATCTTTACTTCTGAGAGACTCTGCCTCTTTAAGACATCACTTTTATAGCTGATATCATGTTACAGACCTGATATCAATTAACTTAGTTGCTAGATGTTCTCCAAGCTGAATATTTTCAAAATTTATTGCTTTTTAAGCCATTTGTTGCCCCCGTGCCAACTTTTTTGAGAGCTGTAGCAGGCATCAAAATTGAAATGAGCTCATTGATAAAGGTGTAAAATTTCTCAGTTTAAACATGTTCTATTGTCAATATAATATTGGCTCGTGTGATTTGAAAGTTTTTTAGACCTTCGTTCATCTTCAGAACACAAATGAAGATATTTTTGATGAAATCTGAGAGGTATATGATATAATCAACACTTTCAAGGTCCAGAAAGGTACCAAAGACATCGGTAAAACTGTCAACGTGACTACAGTGGTTCAACCTTAATGTCATGAAGCGAAGAGAATATTTTTTGTGTGCAAAAACAAAACAAAAATAACGACTTTATTCAACAATCTCTTCTCTTCTCTGTCATTATCCTTACGCAGGTGACGCAGTAAGCACAGCGAAGGCTTCCATGTTTACGCCCGAATGCCGGCTCAGTATTGGCCAAAGCTGATCATGTGATCAGTACCTTTTAATACCTCTCTGGACCTTGAAAGTGGTGATTATATTGCTGTCTATGGACGAGTCAGATACCTCTTGGATTTCATCAAAAATATCTTCATTTGTGTTCTGAAGATGAACAAAGGTCTTACGAGTGTGGAACGACATGAGGGTGAGGAATTAATGACAGAAATTTCATTTTTGGGTGAACTAACCCTTTAAAAACCTACAGTGACATCATCCAAATTTAATTTTAATTAATTGTAATTCTACTTTCTTATAGTTCTTTCCTAATTCATATCGTTTCTATCACTGCAGTTCAACCTCCTTCCTATACAAGGATGATCATGGTCATGTAAGGAAGTTAAGCAAAGCTAAAAAGCATTTACAATATGGTGAACTACTGAGTCTATTACACAAAGGGCAGGACTCAGTTAACCTCTACTAGAATTAAATATTCATGAGAAATTAGAAGTGCACTAATGGACATGGAGATAACTGAAAAGTACAAGATTTTAAAAATTCAAATTCAAAAAGAGCGTATTGGAGTTTATATAAATATTTTCAAAACTCTGCAGGAGTCTTGCTGTGCTAAATACCGGGCTGCATAATAAATCTCATTTGCCTCATGAAAATCTCATGAATTAATTTCCCCTGCTGATAAACTGACAGATCAACAGAAGTTACAGTTGATTTTACTGGGCTTTTCTAATATGCAACAGTTCAGAGCTTAGCAAAAGCGCCTGCGTGGACCACGTCCGAGTTTGATTGATGGTCTGGAATGCAAAACGGTGGGCTAAAAATAGACTGATTGGCCGCCCTGCTGTGATTGGACAGCCTAATGAGAGCAGAGTGATTTTGCTCAGGTAATACTTCCCTCTGGTCCACCACCCATTGGCGGACAGACCCTACACTAGGCTGGAAAGACGTGAGGATGGGGAAGATAATAAAATACAAGAGGGGAACAAAGAGACAGTTATAAAATGCTCTACTTGAGTCACTGCATGAATCATTTGATGCTGTCATTGTTTCAAGTATTCACTAATTCACTCTCGTTTAAACACACAGCAGTCCTGGCTTGGATCCAATCAGCAGCCCATGAAATTAATAAGAGTTCATTTTTATCCTACAAGATTCGAGTGTGTGCAGTTTTCTATTAACAAGCCCAGTGTAAACACTGCAACTAAATATGGCACTTCTTTTCTGAGTGCTTAAAAACCAGGGGCCTCATTTATAAAGACAAGCATAGAATGATCCTAAATGTGAATGTGGGTCAATTTCCAAAATCCAAAATTTACCAAACGTCCATACACAAAAATTTTTTCCCAGAATGCACCATTAAGACCAGTCAGCATCAGTGCCCCAACATTAGTTATGTCCCAAATTACATACTATGCACTATGTACCCAACTGTCCAATATATGAAGGTTATTTTTTTGCCACTTTTCCACTGCATGGTATGGCTCGGTATGGTTCAGTTTAAATAGTACCACCTCGGTTGAGGTTCCAAGCGAGCCATACCGATACTAAAATGTGACTTGTAAACACTGCAGATCACTGATTGGTCAGAGAGAATCGTCACTACCAGCATCATTGGATTTGCGACCCGAGACACCAAACTAAATGGCAGTAGAGGTGGCACCACTATAACTTTAAGTCTATAGTCCCACCCACTTTGAAGCGGTACTAAACTGCAGTAGAAAATCAAACCGGGCCAAAGTAAAGCGAGCTGAGCCGTGCCGAGTCAACTCATCACGCAGTGGAAAAGCGCCATGTGTCATTCAAAAGTCTGATAGCAGACCCCAGGTGAAAAAAAAAAAAAAAAAAAGTAAATTTCTATAATATAGTTAAAGTGCTCTATTTTGTATTTAATATACTAAAAATTCTTCTTTAGTTCTTCTTGAGAACATCTAAGTGTACTCAACTGTGCTATTTTGAGACAGTGTGAAATATGAACTAAAATGTGCTTTTAATATACTATCTCTGTATTTAAAAAAAATATTTAGATACCACTTATATTACATTTGAACCTATAGTGTACTACAAGTGGTAGCTAAATATATTTTTTAAATACAGAAATTAAAGTATTAAAAGCACATTTTAGTTCATATTTCACGCTGTCTCAAAATAGCACAGTTGAGTACGCTTAGATGTTCTTAATATTATCTTAAGAAGTACTAAAGAAGAATTTTTAGTATATTAAGTACAACATTTATAGTGCAAAAATAGAGCACTTTAGGTACATTATAGAAGTGCACTTTTTTTTTTCACCTGGGATATAAGTTGAGTCCAAAGTTCCACACTTCATTCTTAAACTAGTGCATCATCTGGGTATTTGAAGTCCACTTTGTCTTCAATTCTCATTGTGAACACACTACTCACAAGATTTATACTACAACAAAACAGAACAGAACAGAACAGAATAAAATAGAATAGAATAGAGCATAAGTACAATTTTTTTTTTATTTATTTAAAGAAGTCGTTTATGCTCACCAAGGCTGTATTTGTTTGATAAATACTATAGTAAAAATAGTAATATTGTGAAATTATTACAATTTAAAATATATCTTTTCCATTTGAATATATTTTCAAATACAATTTATTCCTGTGACAGCAAAGCTGAATTTTCAGCATCATTATTCCAGTCTTCAGTGTCATTTGAAAAAATTGAAAACAGTTACTGCTTAATATTTTTCAGTGTTTTCCAGGATCCTTTGATGAACAGAAAATGAAAAAGTTCAGCATTTATTTGATCCTTCTTTACAGTTACTACTAAATTTAATGTGTCCTTGCTGAAAAAAAGTGTTAATTTTTTTTTGTGATTCATTTATTAAACATTTTAAGTTTATAACTATTTACAACAGAGCCCAAGATCCGCCCACAATCATAAGATATAAAGATAAGACTTAATAAGATAAAAATAATAATAATAATAATAAAGGACAGAAAAAAAGTATTCATTTCTTTAGAAAAAAATCATACAGAACCTTAAACTTTTGAACAGTATAGTAAACCAAATAGCTAATCAATTATTTTTTTCCATTAATTATGTATTTAAGATGACCTAGCAATTCATGATTATATTAAATTATTATATAATAAACTATGTCCATAAATGCACTGTATGTGTACACATAACAATAACAGCACAAGATAACAAATGATACAAAAAAGAATATCGGTGATGGAAAATTCTGCAACTAGTCTCACTCCCAAAGCTTGCCAGTGTGTACGTGACCAATGATCACTCAAGTTCCAGGTGAACAACAGGTCATGAGAATCACATACAGGCGTCTCATTTGTCTCATGACTTCACACTGCAGAAACAAGAGGACCAGCAACATAAGTAAGAAATAAACTGACGATACAACGCTGAAATATTGAAAATTAATGCACACCCTGAGGTGGTAATGTGGACACAACGATATACAGTCACACCTCAAAAGTGCATTAATTTTCAATAATTCACAGGTCTGGAATCAGTAATTCTACTTATATTACAGTTACCGCATACCATGTGTGCAATTGTTCATTTTAAGACATTTTCATGTCCCTACAACTACTTATTTACAACACAGACAAAATGCCTGCTTAGAAACAGTCCAAGTTGCTGTTACTAGTTTGAAATGTCTGCTTTGGATTTTAACTTTTTGTCCGCTTGTTCACCTCAAATCTTTGTTCCAAACCTTTAAAGGGATAGTTCACCCAAAAATGAAAATTCTATCATTAATTACTCACACTCATGTTGTTCCAAATCCGTAGGGCTTTCTTTCACCTTCAAAACACAAATTAAGGTCTTTTTGATGAAATTTGAAAGGTTTCTGTTTCTTTATTAACTTTTTGAAGTGTCAAAGTGTCAGTTGCGTAAGCTGTCAATGGAAGGACAGAAAGCTCTCAGATTTTCATCAAAAAAAGATTTGTTTTCTGAAGATGAATGAAAGTCTTACGGGTTTGGAAAGACATGAGGGTAAGCAATTAATGACAGAATTTTCATTTTTGGGTGAACTATCCCTTTAAAGGTGCTAAAGAGGATCTTTTCGTCGACTGAGAAACCAAAGACTATTACTGAGTTTTTGAAATGAGCGCATGCGTAAGAACAACCCCCCTCCTTCGAAGGAACGCCTCCCAAAACTCGTGCACGAGTATTGGAACACGAGTGTTTACCACCGGCATTCGCTGTGTCGTGTTAGTGCATTCATTATGTCGGACTCACCGCAGGTAACTCATAATCTGCAGTTGTTACTCCTGTCTCCTGACAAAAACTTTGCATGCGGCACCTGTGGAGTGTGGAAAGTTACTGGAGCGCGCAGCCGCGCTCGTCTCTCACAAGGAACGTCACGGCAGTGATTGACAAGCCAGAGGGCCAATCGTTTACACGATGATCGCGTAAACGATTGGCTGATGTTTTTAAGACCCTACCTCGTGCACAGATGATGTATATTAATATTATTCCTTTCAGTGCACCTAATAAATAGTCTTTTATCAGTTAGTAAAGACAGTTTCAAGTAATATTGCAAAAATGTATAAAACAAAACATCCTCTTTAGCACCTTTAAGGGTCCAAACAACATTGGACCCTACTAACTTTCATTGTATGGACAAAAAAAAAAAAAAAAACAACTTTTTTTGTTCCACAGAAGATGTTAGGAATGCTCATTTCTGAGTAAACAATTGCACTTTTGCCTAATTTATTTGTATAAACCGAGCATCAATTTGGCAAAGAATTCAGCGATGTGATCTGGAACCATCATGTGGTCAACCAATTCATAGCAGTGCAGTTACAGAACATTAATCAAGACTTCCGTCAGCCAATCAGAATCAAGAGTTCAACCACAGTGTGGTATAAATGGTACAATAAACAGGACGTGAGCGAGGACAAAAGAGCTAAACTGATTATACACCCCTTGACATTTCAACACACAACACATTCAAACATATTCTGTTGCATGGATGTGATTTGCATAAATTTAGAGTGTGTGCCCAGGCTTGATGCTCCCCATTGATCATCATCTAAAAGACTCGTAGTGATTTTTGCAGGCAGTCCTTTGAGATAACAGTTATGTCCTACTGTTATATCCAATGACGCAAATACAAAACAAAGCAGGCGTTGCATGGACGTGAGGGCAAAGCATAATTACACACACACACACACACACACAAACTCTCCCACTGCTTTCTTCCATCCTGTCAAGGGGTATTTGTAAGTCACCTGAAGCCTATTAAAGCAATTTAAGCAGAGAAATGAATCACTGAACTCAATGTCATTTATTAGCATCTCAGGTAACGTAGAGAACCAGCTCCGTGAAAAACAAGCGCTGACATCCAATCAGCAATCCATTCAGCCCACAGTCTCTCAATGACAAAGGGTGAAGTATATTTTATATAACGTTTTATGAAGATTAAAGGTAAATTGTGTAATTTCTGCACCGTTAGAAAGAATAAGTTGGAGTGTTCCTGAAGTTTAAAATCTTTTGAAAAGAGATTTGAAGTTTTAAGGTTAAGCCTTGAGTTGATTAGTTTTAAGTTGTAATATATGTCTTTCTATATGCTGAGGTGCTGTGAGCTTAAGTGGTTACTAAAGCTCCACTTTAACTCAATATCCACTTGTCCCTTTAAAAAGAAGCAAAAGTCTTATTTATAGTAAGACACTTATAATAGAAGTGAATGGGGTCAATTTGTAAACGTTAAAAAATACTCACCGTTTCAACAGTATAGTCACAAGACACAAAAAATGTGTTTTAACAAGATTTGACAAGAATGAGAACAACTTTACAGCTCAAACAATACAGTTTTTAACATAAGAATGAATAAAAGTGATTTTTATAGCATTATAAGCAGTGTTAAAGAGGTCATAAACTGCATTGTTTTATAATGTTTCCTGGGGTGTACTCATAATGTTAGTATGATTTTTACATCAAAAAATGTCATAATTTAGAAATAAAAGGACAGAATTTTCATCTCTAGGTGAACTAACCCTTTAACTTGGTGCTGTCCTCTGCAGGTCTGGTGGAGTGCTGTCAACCTACAGCACGACTGGCTTATTAATGACTCTTCATGTAAAACTGCAATATGAGAAAGCATTTTAATATAAAAAAAAAAAAAACATATTACACCTTTAAATCCAGGGTTTCCAGAGATCAGAAACAAAGCTCGCCCTCAGAGAACAGCCTGGGCAATCAAATTGCATGTTAGCTGTGTAATCCAAGTAAGCTGCAATCAAAACTATAATAAATTCCCAAGGCAAAAAGTTGTTATTGATTATCACTGCCTCTGATTTTCTCACCCTCAGTACAGTAGCTATTCTTCTTTTTACTTTAGTACCACCTACAGATGCAGTTTTATCTCCCAAGGCCTCCATCTGCCACCCCAAGGACTGATGGGACGCATAGTGACACGGTCACCTCCTAAGGCACATCCCTCTCTCAACTGCAACAGCCTGTCAATATTCCTCGAGAAAGCTGTCAATCAAGCTGTCATCTGTCCAGACATGCAGACAATGTGTTGAGGAAGGGCAGAAACTGATGAATGATGGTGTCTCAGGCTGTGAAAATGATAATGAGGATTATGGCAAGTATGATTCATGAAGCAAAACGCTTCAACATCTGTCCAGCAAAATTATGTTTACCGTCTTGATTGGTAACAAATTGAGAAAAAAAAAAAAAATCGGGAAAAACAATGGTAGCTTAAAATGCACTGATTTAAATGACAAAGTGTATTTATTTCAAAGTGCTTTGAGTTTAATGAGCTATTAAAGTAATGAATTAATTGCAATACTGAATTCTAATTCACTGACTAATCCTTCATGCTATAAATGAGACAGTTGAAGCTTTCATGTAACAAATACAAATTGTTCATTTTAGGCTGATTATATTGATTCACCTTGTGAAACATTCTTCAGGAAGATGAAACGTGTTGCTGTTCTCAATAAATCGCAGTCCTTTCAAACATACACACATAAACACAAAACATTCCAAAACACAATGGAGCTTAACAATCGGGTTCTGGGAGTAAAAATCTCATTCTCTTTCTCCATAGAGAAATTGATTTTTAACAATAACTTATAAACCCTTCAAGAATAACCTACCAATGCGCTCTGAAGTTGTTAAGTGATGATACTGAAGCCACTTCAGATTTCAATTTCATTTTTAAAACAGCTGAAATGCTGAAGTCTATATATTCATATTATAATTCATAGGTTACTTTTTTACTCGGATCATTCGGTAACACTTTACAATAAGGTCTCATTTGTTAACATTAGTTAATGTATTAACTAACACGAACTAACAATGAGCAATACATTTGTTACAGTTTGTATTAATCTTTGTTAATGTTCGTTAATAAAAATCCAGTTGTTCATCGTTTGTTCATGTTAGTTCAATGTATTAACTAATGTTAACAAATACAACATTTGAATTCCATAATGTACTACTAAATGTTGAAATAAACATTAACTAAGATTGGTAACACTTTAGTTTAGGGTCCAGTTCTCACTATTAACTAGTTGCTTATTAGCATGCATAATGCTAGGATATTAGCTGTTTATTAGTACTTATAAAGCACATATTGATACCTTATTCTGCATGACCTTATTCTACTTTCCTAATCCTAACCAATTCCTACTCAATACCTAAATGTAACAACTACCTTACTGTTAATAAGCAGTAATTGTGAGTTTGAGGCAAAAGTTGTAGTTAATAGTTAATAGTGAGAATTGGACCCTAAACTAAAGTGTGACCCTAAGATTAATAAATGCTGTAGAGGTATTGTTCATTCTTAGTTCATGTAAACTAAAGTAGTTAACTAATGTTTATTAATAGAACCTTATTGTAAAAGTGATACCGATCATAGTGCTTCATGGGCTGTACCATTCATTTAATCAAGAAAGTAAGTACACTTTTATCTTTTTTTTTTTTTTACTTCAAAATTGTTTTTAATATTTAATATTTTAATATATATTTTGGAAATCCCTATGAGGAATATGAATGGGGAAAATATTTATAGAACCAAGACAGTTGAAAAAGTGGACAGATTTACAATAATATTTAATGTTTTTAATATATATTTTTGAAATACCTATGAGGAATATGAATGGGGAAAATATTTATGGAACCAAGACTGCTGGATTGCAGTTTTTTGGGGGGGTTTTGCTCATTTTATTGCCTGCCAGGTGAAAATTGTACATCTGATCACTAAAAAAAGTAATACGCACATGATTTCAATCATGCCTGTGGCACAATCAGTGTGGGTCAAGTTGCACAGTAAAGTGTAATACTTGGGGCTAGGAGGATGTTCAAAGCAAAGTGTGAACATCAGTAATTCATCAAAAAATAAAAAACGAACAGCCAAAGAATATTTAAGATAATTTCTATTCATTTATTTATCTACACAAAAACATTTTCAAAAATATATTCAATTTTTTTTTTTTTTTTTTAAAACACTGTAAAACATTTCAAGCCAAGTAAACAGTTTAAAAAAATCCCCAAATATTTCATATGTAATAATAGTTTTCCACATGGTGTTCTCACATGTTTTTTTCCCCCTAAAATATCCTGTACTAACATATCCTCTGAGAGAAAGTAAACTCTTTTAAAGTGTAACACAATTACGTTTAATTCAGCCTTTATGAATGACCAGACAGCTACATATTGGACCAAAAATATATAAGCCTAACCTAATACGGCACAAGGGTGCAATACCACTGCTTTAGCCAATTATTCTGACATATTGATCGAAAGAGACAGACAGAGTTGCTGTGCAACTGGAGAGATGAATTTAAGATGCACTGCAGAGATATATGTAGTCAGTGTGTTCACTGCTAATCGTAGTGTCTTCATAATGGGGTTTTGACCTCCTGCAGATAGAGGGATATTAGGAAATAATGTGTAGTGTCTCTGACTCTGTATGTGAATGAGTTTAAGTTAGTGTGTGTGTGTCCCTTAAAAAACATGTTCTCCCTCTGTAGTTCTGTTTACTTGAGGTCCTGGTCCTCTTAGTGTAATGTAAACTTTACCCACATATACATTCTTCATCACCGGAGTGTGCTAGGATCATATAGGAATGGGTCACAGCCTTTCAGGAATGTGAAAAAGACACAACGAGACATTATTCACACATTCAGACACTGTAGTCCAGTCCGTCTGGATGGCTATAGCTCCTGGAAGAAGGCCACTCTGGATTTGGTGCTCTGTAGAGTAAGCTGTGGAGACGGATTGAAGAAGATTGAGAGGTGTAAAGAATTGTGCTAAGCTCCAAACTGATGCTCTTTATTTCTTATGAAGTGACAATTAAGATGAGAAAAAGATAAATATGTAAATAATATACACACATTACTGTTAATGTAATGTGTGTATATAAGTATAGGGTCAGTAAGATTGTTTTTTAAGATTTTTTTTTAATGAAATTAATACTTTTATTCTGCATTAAATTGCTTAAAACACATTTGTTGCAAAAGTTTTCAATTTCAAATAAATGTTGTCCATTTGAACTTTCTATTCAACAAAGAATCCTCAAAAGAAGTGCATCAGTTTCCACAAAAATATTAAGAAGCACAACTGTTTTCAACATTGATCATAATAAAATATAAGCAGTAGCACTAAATCAGCATATTAGAATGATTTCTAAAGGATCTATCTACATAAAATATGCTTTAATTAGGGTTGCCAATAGATTAAAATTAGCTTGTTAAACCTCACTGCAGAACATTAAAAGTCACATTTTTTTTTTATTATTTGCTAAAATTAGCCATTAACACTTTATAATAATAAGGTTTAATACGCTAAAATCAGTTAATGCAACAACCACAGAAGCATGAAAAACAATGAACAATACTTTTACAGCATTTTAATGTTAATTTACATGCACTAATATAGTGTATTATGTATTATAATGTATTACGAACAAACTATGGAAGCTTGTTTCCACCACAGTTTAAAGAAATAAAGGTAACTGCAACTTTTTCTCTCAAAATTCAGACTTTTGTTTCTTAGAATTGTGAGAACTTGGCATTGCAAGGGGAAAAAAAGGCAGAATTGAGATATAAACATGCAATTATAAATGTGGTAATTGTGACTAATTGTGAAGAGTACAAATTGTGAGACAAAAAGTCACAAAAGTCCCGAAATGTGAGATATAAACTAGCAATTGCAAGACAAAAAGATAAAGTCCCATTACCTATTTTATTTTTGGCGAAAACAAGCTTCCATAACTGACATGGATTAACAATAAAAATAATATATTTATAATTACATTAATTAATAAACTGAAAACAAATAATTGTTGTTCAGTGTTAGTTTATGATACCTAATGCATTAACTGATAACTAACTAATGTGTGTATATATATGAAGTTTGCGCATTAACCATGTTAAATTTAATGAGGTAAAATCTATTCATACTCATTTTAACTTTGGTAGGCATAATTTTTTATTATTTATGCTCATGCCATGAGAAACATTAGACATGTATGACACGTTCAATACCTCAGAGTCATGCAGAATTCATAGCGAGAGAGAGTGAAAGAGAGTGAGCAGTGTGTCTCTGATCAGCTGTCACTAGTCTGTGTGAGCTCACTGACGGTGATGTTTAAAGACACTTTAAGACAGAATCCCTTATGAAACACTGGCGCAAACAAACAAGAAGAGATGGAAGAGAGACACAGAGATGGGAAAATGATGAAATTAATGCTACAGTGCCCTCCACAATTATTGGCACCCTTAGTAATTATGAGCAAAAGCAGCTGTGAAAATAAATCTGCATTGTTTATCCTTTTGATCTCTCATTCAAAAAAATTCACAAAATTCGAACCTTTCATTTAAGGAAAATAATTGAAAGTGGGGGGAAACTCACATTATGAAATAAATGTTTTTCTCCAAAACACATTGGCCACAATTATTGGCACCCTTTTATTCAAAACTTTTTGCAAACTCCTTTTGCCAAGATAACAGCTCTGAGTCTTCACCTATAATGCCTGATGAGTTTGGAGAACACCTGACAAGAGATCAGAGACCATTCCTTCATGCAGAATCTCTCCAGAACCTTCAGATTCCAGCTCCATGTTGGTGCTTCTTCTCTTCAGTTCACTCCACTCATTTTCTTTAGGGTTCAGGTCAGGGGACTCGGAGCTTCATTTTGTGCTCAGTGACACATTTTTGTGTTGGTTTTGATGTTTGTTTTGGATCAATGTCCTGATGGAAGATCCAACCACAGCCTATTATTGGATTTCTAGAAGTTTTTTTTATCTGTTGGTTTTTGATAGAATCCATGATACCATGTATCTGAACAAGATGTCCAGGACCTCCAGCAGAAAAATAGGCCCACAACATTAAAGATCCAGCAGTATATTTAACCGTGGGCATGGGGTACTTTTTGTCCATGTGTGCACCAAATCCATCTGGTGGGTTTGCTGCCAAAAAGCTCTTTTTTTAGTTTCATCTGACCATAGAAGCCGGTCCTGTTTGAAGTTCCAGTCTTGACTGACAACTGAATATGCTGGAGATTGTTTCTGGATGAGAGCAGAGGATTTTTCTTGAAAGCCTCCTGAACAACTTGTGGGGATGTAGATGCTGTTTGATAATTTTTTTTAGGCTTTCTGAGACTCAAGACTCAACTAATCTCTGCAATTCTCCAGCTGTGATCCTTGGAGAGTCTTTGGCCACTCAAACTCTCCTCCTCACTTCACATTAGGATGATTTAGACACACGTCCTCTTCCAGGCAGATTTGTAACATCTTTAGTTGATTGGAACTTCTTAATTATTGCCCTGATAGTGGAAATGGGGATTTTCAATGCTTTAGCTATTTTCTTACAGCCACTTTCTATTTTGTGAAACTCAACAATCTTTTGCTGCACATCAGAACTATATTCCTTGGTTTTACTCATTGTGATGAATGATTAAGGGAATTTGGCCTTTGTGTTTCCTCATGTTTATTCTCCTGTGGAACAGGAAGTTCATGATCACCCTGGTGTGCTAAAAAATGTAAATGTGAATGGAAATATACTTCAGAGATATTTTACTCATAAGAATTATTAGGGGTGCCAATAATTGTAGCCAACATGTATTGGAGAAAAACATTTATTTCATAATGTGAGTTTCCCCCCACTTTCAACTGTTTTCCTTCAATGAAAGGTTAGAATTTTGTGAATTTTTTTAAAGAAAGATCAAAAGGATAAACAATGCAGATTTATTTTCACAGCCGCCTTTGCTCATATTTACTAAGGGTGCCAATAATTGTGGAGGGCACTGTATATGAAGATGGTTCATTTCTGCTTCATTAATGAATCATTTTGCAGGGATTTAAGACACAAGTACTCTCACCCTGAAATACTCCAATCTGCTCAGTGGTTACCACACATGCTTCAGACACCTTGAGATATAAATGTCTCTGCTAGGACAACTGTGTAAACCTGAGGAGAACTGACTTCAAACATCCACTAAATATTGCCTTGAGACCAATTGGTTGGAAGTAATTGCAAAAATGCCTCAGAAAAGTGCATTTGGAGTGCAAACACTGAAATTCACGTAATACGCCACTGATAACGGCCAGATACTGCAGTCGCGTAACGTCTACTGGCGAGTGAAAGTACAGAACCTTTGCGGCCTCCAGCAATTTAATCACTGTCAGTATGAACATGGTGATGACTTAGAGGAATTACATTTTATATTTTTCATTTTTTTATCCAAAGCAACTACCAGCACACTATCTACAGGAACAATCAGTTCGGTCACTGTTAGAGAAACTGGGCAACTTTCATAGAGCTTCTCTGAATCTTCTTTTGGGTTAACATATAAGCCCAGATCAGAAAAGTAAAGTTAGTTTTCTAAAAAAGATTTAGTATAATTTTTTTACAGATGCCATTTGGTTTGACATTTGGTATAATATTTAATACAATGACGTTCAGACATGTTTAAGTACGGCTTATATGTACAATACTTTTTGGAGAACAGTTCACTCACTATCAGTCAAAAGTTTGGATTCTGGATTTTTTTGTGGTTTTGAAAGATGTTATGCTCACCAAGACTGCATTTATTTGATCAAAAATTGTGAATATTATTGAAATTTTAATATTTTAAACAATTTATTTCTAACGGCAATGCTGAATTTTCAGCATCATTACTCCAGTCTTCATTGTCACATGATCCTTCAGAAATCATTCTAATATGATGATTTGATGCTCAAGAAACTATTTTTTATTATTATCAGTTGTGCTGTTTGATATTTTAGTGGAAACTGATGCATTTTTTTAATTCCTTGATGAATAGAAAGTTCAAAAGAGCAGCAATTATTTAAAATAGAAATCTTTTGTAACATTATAAATGTATTTACTGTCACATTTGATTCCGCTGATTTCTATAAAAAAAATAAAAAATAAAAACACTGCCACCAAACTTTTGAATGGTAGTGTATGATTGGAAATTTTGTAACCTTTATATAAGTAAACACATGTAAAAAAAATCAATTGCTTGCTAAAAACACAAGGAGAAAAAAAAAAAACTTCAACATTAATGCTTGGGGTCTCTGCAAGTTAAAGATGACCTATCACGCCCGTTTTCACAAGATGTAATATAAGTCTCTGGTGTCCCCAGAATGTGTCAGTGAAGTTTCAGCTCAAAATACCCCACAGATCATTTATTATAGCTTGTCAAATTTGCCCCTTTTTAGGTGTGAGCAAAAACATACTGTTTTTGTGTGTGCCCCTTTAAATGCAAATGAGTTGCTGCTCCCGGCCTGCTTTCCAAAAGAGGGCAGAGCTTTAACAGCTTTGGTTGCTCAACAACAACAAAGCTGGAGAATCTCACGCAGCCAAAATGAGGATTGGCAGTAACGGTGTTCAGCCTTACATTGTTCAAACCGGAGTCGAACACTGATGGAGAGACTCAGGAAGAAGTTACAACTTTTAGAACGAAACTGGATGTTTCTGAATGGTTAGTGGATAAATTTATGTAGTTGCTGTGGAGTTGATTCAACTCATCGACTAGCATGTGCCGTCATGTTAATCTTTTGTGCAAATCCAGCGTTGAATTGACCCTCATTTGTAAAGCAGTCCGGCGTAAAATGACGGCATGGCAACAACACTCTACTACAACTCTTCCTCTTCTCTAAAGCAGCCCAACATGGCCTCACCCCCTTTGTTGTGTGTTTCCGGGGGCGGGGTTTATGTAAATTTTGTGGTTTGTGATGTCACCAACCCGGGAAGAAGCTCGTTGTAGTCTCTACCAGCCGTTTGTTGTAAAAAAAAAAAAAAAAAGCAATTTCTGTGAAAGAAAATATCTCCCTTTGCATTGAAATGAGCGTTGTAACTTTGCAGATGTTGTTTATGCTCAAACAGCAACATTACACACTAACTAAAGTTTAAAAAGTGATATCATAATCAAGGACCCCTTTAATCAACTTAACTTATCCATAATTCAGTACAATTAACAAAGGAATGCTTGGACACTTGCGTGCCACCACTTCAATGGGGATTTTGATATACTGCCGCATAAACGCATTCAGGGAACAGGTGAGACTGTCAGTGCATTAAGACACTCTCACTACATCTCTGTCCCTCAGGCTATAGCTAGCAGCAGGACACACCAGGCTATGGAGAAAGTACAGCCACGGCCATTAATCATTCCACCAGCGTGACCTGGAAAGTCAGCGACCCTTGTCACTTGTTCCAAGGACCAGTGCTCAAACTACCTGAGCAACAGTGATTTACAATGAGTTGGACAGTGTCCCGATACAGGCTTCCAATGCGGACCCAACATCGGCTAAGAAAACTACAGCTGTCAACGGGTGTAAGACCGAGTTGGATTTTCTAGTTGCTGTTAGCGTGAGAGCTGTAAAACCGTTCCCCCAAAGTGTCTAGCTCCATTTGCTCAAGCTCCGCTTCAATTAGACAATCACATCAAGGCAGAATGACTGAACACACGGAGGGCACTCCATCCGTCCAAACAACCGATCACAACACAGGAATCAATTAGCGTAGGGCTAACGAGACAATTTCACACACTGCAGGAAAGGGTTCTATGTCTAAAATGGAGCTTTTAATCTACCATTTCATAAGGCTTGATGAAAAAGTAGCTGAACCCTTTCAGAAGATGATGAATAAATTAACTTTGGATTACTGGTGCACGGTGGCATGACTAACAGTACGATTAGGATCATATTTCATAGGAACTAGCCCTTCTGAGAAATGGTACTACAACACAGACTCAGAAGAGTTTAGTAAACCTGTACTTCCATTTTCAAAAATTTTTCCATCTCAGGCACAAGTTCCAATGTTTCAACATTAAGAATATGGAAACATTATAGAGCTACTTGCTGCAACAAGCACTTCTGTAGGTTGTAAGAAGCGGAACTTGAAGTTATTTGAGTGTTGGACTACATTTTTTTTTAAAGAATTAAAATCTGAAGAGGAGGTAATACTTCAGTGTCTTTGCTGCTTCAGTATATGATGATTTTAAGAAACTCCATTTCATTTTTAAGTGACATCTCCAAAGCAACTGACAAACTGTTTAACTCTCCAGTTCACAGAGTTTCTCTTCCAGAGTTTGAAATTAATGCATTTCAGTTACCATATAGGGCCAAATTCATGTTAATTCTTATTAACTGCAATTTCCATGTTATTTTCCAACTTAGGAATAAAGCTAAGAGTATTTTATACCCCCAAAAACAAAACATTTTCAAATCTTTTTTTCTTAACAGTGTCCTAAAGCAAAACATAAGGAAAAATTGAATTCCTGATAATAATGTTCTTAAAATCATCGTAACTAACCCGTTATAAATATATTTTTTTACCTTTTATGTCTTTATTGCATATGACAGTATAGAGCAGGGGTATTCAATTAAAGTTCCAAGAGGTCCGGTCTCTATAGTTCCTTCCCAATGGAGGTCCGGACAATACTTTTATGGAATGGTTATAAATTTTTTTCACCAGGGCAGCTGTAGTACTTTGTAAAAGAAAAAATCCTAAACACTCAAAATAGTCATCAAAGATGAGAATTTTGGGCCCCGAGAGCTAAAGCAATGAAGTCTAAGAATTTTTACCAATATTTACCCAAAAAAGTAAATATTTCTCCCAACTGGATATGAATATAAAAAGGTTAAATCAGATGTTTTATCAGGCTATTATTTTTTTTTTCCCTTTTCTTTTCTTTTCTTTTCTTTTTTACTTTTAGACACCTACGTGTATAGCACATAGAAGGCCTTGGGACTGAGAAAACATACTAGGGGTGTAAGGTTTACCTCTTAAGAAAAGTATGGACTATTTTTATAATTTGCTCAAAGTAATAAACTACTAAAAACAAACAACATACATAATCTAATAATCAAAACTCCCATAATGATCACAAAAAGTTAACTAGTAATTTCAAAGTGTTTGTCATCTGTATAACAGATAAAAATAATTGTATTTGCTGCATTCTCATTTTCTGCAGTGTTTTAGCAAAAGTATCTATTTTGCTGCTCACCATGTTTCTGCTACTGTTGTTAAAATAACTGCAACATCTGCAGCTCTTAACGTGGCCCTTTATGTCTTTAGCGGGAGAGAGAAGCAACACACAGGGAACGGAAAGGGCTTGAATGAAGCACGTTTGGCTCTAGATAAAAAATAGTAGAGGATGAAGCGCTGAAAGATAGTTACTGTAAACGACCCTGACCGCTTGTTTAAATTTGTATAAAACAGGATCTTAAAATATTTATAATACACAGAACATTAAAAAAAAACAACAACAAAAAAAAAAACGGATAACTCATGCTCTTAGTATAAGTATTACGGTAATCTGAACTGCACTTCAGAACATTCTTACAAACTTCTTAGTATTTAACTTCTGAGCCCAGATGTGTAACCACTACCCTACATACATGCAGATAACAAATATGAAAAAAATATGGAGTCTTAACACAGCTCAGAGACTTTGGAGCCAGCAGCTGTTGTTAAGCGGGCGCAGAAGGTTCGAATACAGCTCGCAACATTTCCCAATCCTATTTCCCACTACTTTCCTGTTGTCGCTCCACTATTATTTAAAAATAAAAAAAGTGATGAAAGGCAAAATATAAAAGAAAAAAAGAGACAGAACTCATTTGCATTTTTAACAGTCTCAAACAGGGGTGTCCAAACCTGCTCCTGGAGGGCTACTGTCCTGCAGAGTTTAGCTCCAGCCTTTATTAAACACCTGAAACCAGCTAATCAAGGTCTTCAGACTTACCAGAAACTTCCAGGCAAGTTGGAGCTGGTTGGAGCTAAAATCTGCAGGAACCGCTGGTCTAAAACCTTGTATCACATGTCTGGCTTTGTGAAGTATGCATTTAACACACCTTTTTAAAGTTGCTCTGCTTGCTGGTGCCTTTCTCAGCATTCTCATTATGTAGGATGTCTAGAGGCGTTTCTCGGTCCTTTAGCTTTAATGACTCAATCTCGGTCTTCAGTTCATTCAGCTGCTCCTGAAGGTGTTTGCTCTTCTCCAAATACTCGACCCTGCCAAAGACAGACAGACACATCCTGTAACAAACCTACTCTCCGGGTTTCCATCTGTTTTAAGGCCAAATTAAGCATGAAAAACTCCTCCACATGAGTGAAATATCATACTGAGATGATGCACATTTGGAAGCTATCTTGTGGAAAACGGATATGTTTTTCAAGATTCTTTAACGAATAGAAAGCTCAAAATAACAGCATTTATTTAAATAGAAATCTTTTGTAACATTGTAAATGTCTTTAGTGTGCATCTATGCTGGATAAAAGAATTTACTGCCCCCAAACTTTTGAATGGTAGTGTCTTTCATGCACTGAGAACAGGCATAGATTTTCATGAAAACGATCATTAAGATCATGATTAATTGGACAATCAATATTTTCTAAGAACCGCAGTACTATATTCCCATAAATCACCTTCTTATTGACTGTCAAACAGAAAGTCATTGGTCATTTTTTTTTTTAATTTTGTAAAAAAAAAAAAAAAAAAAAAAAAACAACAACAAAAAAAACATCTTGTCACTTAAAAACTACTCCACTACTCAGTTGAGCATCAGCAGAGAGGACAAACTCGGGTTCAGTTGATGTAACTGGTTCAAAAGGTGTGGACAGATGTGACACCAGCAGAGAGACTGATCAGGATGGACTGATGCCTGAAATGGGCTGCACTAACTTTTCTTTTTCAATCTCCATGGACAGACGTTTCATGTCAGTGTCTTTGAAGTCAAAACTCAGGTTCTCCATGCTGAAGTTGAAGTTAGTTCCATCAGGAGGAAGAGCGTTGGCAGACAACGGCACAGGCTGAGCAGTGAACAAGAAAAAGAGGAAGAAGAAGAAAAAAACATGTTTAAATGAGCTTAGTGAGCTTAATAAAAGATCAAATGTACACATAATAACAAAAAAAGGGAGAACTGTACCAAATATATCAGTATTAAAACACTAATGCTTCTTAACAGCTTTACAAAGTGAAACAGGACATTCAATAAGAAAAAAATATCATTATACAGTCATGTATAACAAATGAATTCCATGATTTTCCATATCAGGGCATAGTAGAAAAAAAATCATCTGGTTCTATGCAGGTATTAAATTTTGGAAAATAAAACCTCAGATGAACAACTCATGACATATCACACTGTGTCATTATTTGTTTATCAAAAATGAAGCCAAAATGGATGACAAACTTAGGGCACCCTTACTGTTAACATACAAATTAAGTAAGTAACAATAAGGCACTGCTAATCAAATACCTTTGATTAACTGATCATCAGCAATTGTAAGAACCTATATAAAATCTGAAGTTTTGGCGGTTTGCTGGTCTGGAGCCTTCAGATGTGTGTTAACACAATGCCAAGGAGGAAAGACAACAGCAATGATCTTAGAAAAGCAATTGTTGCTGCCATCAATCTGGGAAGGGTTATACGCCCATTTCCAAACTATTTGAAGACCGTCATTGTACAGTGAGGAAGATTAATCACAAGTGGAAGACATTCAAAACAGACACCAATCTTCCCATGAGTGGACGTCTCAGAAAATTCACCCCAAGATCAGACTGTGTAATGCTCAGAGAAACTGCAGACAACCCAAGAGCTACACCTCAGACTCTACAGGCCTCAGTTAACATGTTACATGATAAAGTTCAAGGCAAACACTTCACACCAAAAGTCAAGCATGCTGGTGGAGGGCTGATGATTTTTAGCTTGTTTTGTACCCACAGGCCCTGGGCACCTCACAATCACTGAGTCGACCATGAACTCCTCTGTATACCATAAGTATTCTAGAGTCAAATGTGAGACCATCCATCTGACAGCTAAAGCTTGGCCAAAATTGGGTCATGCAGCTGGACAATAATCTAAAGATCACAATCAAATCTACACTGGCCCAGTGAAAGTCCAGACATCATTCCAACTAAAAAGCTGTGGCGAGAGCTGTGCATTAACAAATGCCCACAAACCTCAATAAACTGGAGCAACGTTGTAAAAAAAGAATGGGCCAAAATTCTGCCAGAATGATGTGAGAGACCGATAAAGTCTTACAGAAAATGATTACTTCAAGTTATTGCTGCTAAAATTAGATCTTACTTTGTCATCCATGTTTTTTTCCATCTTGGCAGGGTTTTTTTTGTTTGTTTGGTAGTTTTTTTTTTGCTAAATATATAATGACATGGTGTGATATGTAATGTGTTGTTGTTCATCTGAGGTTTTATTTTTCAAATTTTAAGACCTGCCAAGCACTAGATGATTTTTTATTATGTTCTGATATGGAAAACCATGGAATTTAATAGGGTGTCCTAAATTTTTCACACGACTGTAGGCCCTGCAGCATATTGAAGACCGTAGTTTCGTACTGAAATAAAGTAAATGGGTCATTTTTTTTGACTGGTCAATTACATGATCAGTGTGGCGACTAGGAATTCAAGCACCTTCAAAAAACTATCTTCATCTTCAAGCTCAGGTTTGCCTTAGCTACCTATAGTTGGATTTTGTCAAAAGACCAAAGGAAGCTTCAGGGTAAAAGAAAAATACACTCCAAAATTCTCGGTAAGACATCAATACCCGGAGAAAGTGGCAATGCTCTAAAACGCCTGGATTTTTAAGTGGTCGAACAGATCTAACATTAGCCACCCATAGAGAGAGCTAATGTTTAAAATTATACGCTGACCTCCAGTCACCCCTTAACTCACTGTGCATGTAAAATACGCAGATATGAGCTGCCTGTGGGATTTTTAAGAGTATCCACAGAGCTTTAAAACAGCAGAAGCGCTCAGTTTCCAAGTGCTTAGCCCAATAATTAGGAACATTGTTGTAATAGCCCTGAAATGCAGTTTCCAGGTAGAAAAACATCCTCTTTGGGGAACATTTAAATAGAAAGAACTAATTTTCTGACCTCAATTATATCCATTATCCACATAAAAGGCTTAGGACAATCCCTCAATAGTCGTGCATTTGAATCAGATATGAAGTGCACTCAGTCATCATGTGTATTCAAAGCAGGTGGATATTCACAATGCATTTAATGGAGGTCTTCAAGTTAACTGCAGACTCTCGCTATCAGTTTCCCTTTAAATAGCCAGACTTTTGAACTCATTTGTAATCCAATTCTGAAAAGCATTACAACCATGCCAAGCTATTCTCGGGGCCCTATAGGGCTACCTAACCATTTTTTAAGTTGGACAGCTTAATATGAATATAAATATTCCTTCTAGATTGCATTAGGGTGGTTATTGCAAGGCTAAAACACTCTCGAAGGTTTCCCGGGATGAGAAGGGAAAGTTTTCTCGCAAGTAATGGAATGGTTGTCTGATGCAACTTTTATTTAAATAAATTATCTTGACAGTGACAAATGGCCAAGAGGCTAAATCAGACTAGCGTAAAAACTGTGCAGAGTTTAAACCCTTTTTCTCTTAGAGATAAAATTGGACTGGCTCCGGACTCCAGGCTGATTTAGAATGACAAGCGTTGATGTAACGTCATCGGTGGAGATGTTGAAGAACACCGTGGGGGAGTGTTTTGGTAAGGGATCGGTGATTACCGAATACAGTGATTTGCTGGTGATCTCCAGTAGTTTGTTTTTGGCTTTGCGCTCCGATTCTCTAGCCTCCTGCAGGTCCTGTTTCAGCTGGTCGGCCTCCTTCGCCCTGCAGAGAATAGATGCATGGGGTAACTCATTCAAGGTTAGAACCCTTTGAAGTGGACACAGTACTGGGATCTCCAAAGCACAAATTCAGCTGGAAATGGAAAAATGGATGCTCACATCTGCAGAAAATTGAGACTTTTACAGGCACCAAATCAAACAGCTATCACAGCATGCACACCAACAGAGTGCCACATACTAAGTTAAGGCCCAGTAGATGGGTTCAAGAAGGCCATCAGCATAGATCCAGCTGTGAGAGGAAAATGTGGTCCGTCTATCATAGTGCATGGTCACATACCGAGTTCTGAGTGACTATATAACAGCAGATAAATAATAGGTGTAACTTGCTTTTAGCCAATTCTTTTGATCCAGACTGTTTTTTAATAAACTTTAGTGTAAGAATAAACAGACTTGAGGCAAAAAAATAAAATTAAAATTAAAATAAGTGAATGGTGAGCAGTGCTTCACCTTGCCATGATGTCATTGTCATGATATAGGATGTTGCTAGGGTCTTCTGGGTGGTTGCTTAGGCGCTCTTTCTGGCCAGTATTTTTAAAGTAACATTTATATAGTATTTTAGTATTTATTAAAGGGTTAGTTCACCCAAAAATGAAAATTCTGTCACTAATTACTCACCCTCATGTCGTTCCACACCCGTAAGACCTTTGTTCATCTTCTGAACACAAATTAATATATTTTTGATAAAATCCGATGGCTCAGTGAGGCCTCCATTGCCAGCAAGATAATTGACACTTTCAAATGCCCAGAAAGCTACTAAAGACATATTTAAAACAGTTCCTGTGACTACAATGGTTCAACCTTAATGTTATGAAGCGACGAGAATACTTTTTGTGTGCCAAAAAACCCCAAAATAATGACTTTATTCAACAATATCTAGTGATGGGCGATTTCAAAACACTGCTTCATGAAGCTTCGAAGCTTTACAAATCTTTTGTTTTGAATCAATGGTACGGAGCATGCATCAAACTGCCAAAGTCACGTCATTTCAGTAAACGAGGCTTCGTTATGTCATAAGTGTTTCAAAACGTTTAGAAATTTCAATGGTTCACGTGACTTTGGCAGTTTGATACACGCTCTAAACCACTGATTCGAAACAAAAGATTTGTAAAGCTTTGTTTTTTTTAATTAGTTTATCAATTTATCATTCATTTTAGTTTAGTAATTTTTGTACTTCAACTTAAACAATTATTTCAGTTGTGTTTTATTTCAGCTTTATTATTTCAATTAACTAAAACAATTTTAAATGGCTTAATAAAATTTTATATTAATATTTCTATATAACTTTATATTTTCAGAAAAGAATGATAAGAATGATAAGAAAAATAGTACCCACTCGGCTATTCAAAAGATGACAGACAAAACAAATATAACAATAAATAAATATAACAATAAAATAAAAGTAAAAAAAAGCTTTTCAAACACAATAAAAAGGTCTTTTTATCATTTAACCATTGGTGCACCACTAAATATTATGTGTTATTTAAAGGTGCCATCGAATTGAAAATTGAATGTTTCTCGGCATAGTTGAATAACAAGAGTTCAGTACATGGAAATGACATACAGTGAGTCTCAAACACCATTGTTTCCTCCTTCTTATATAAATCTCATTTGTTTAAAAGACCTCCAAAGAACAGGCGAATCTCAACATAACACCGACTGTTACGTAACAGTCGGGGTGTACGCCCCCAATATTTGCATATGCCAGCCCATGTTCCCAACATTATGAACGGCATTAGACAAGGGCAGCCAGTATTAACGTCTGGATCTGTGCACAGCTGAATATACAGACTAGGTAAGCAAGCAAGAACAATAGCGAAAAATGGCAGATGGAGCAATAATAACTGACATGATCCATGATTACATGATATTTTTAGTGATATTTGTAAATTGTCTTTCTAAATGTTTCGTTAGCATGTTGCTAATGTTCTGTTAAATGTGGTTAAAGTTACCATCGTTTATTACTATATTCACAGAGCCGTCGCTATTTTCATTTTAAACACTTGCAGTCTGTATAATTCATAAACACAACTTCATTCTTTATAAATCTCTCCAACAGTGTAGCATTAGCCGTTAGCCACGGAGCACTATCAAACTCGTTCAGAATCAAATGTAAACATCCAAATAAATACTGTACTTACGCGATTAGACATGTTGCATGATGAACACTTTGTAAAGATCCATTTTGAGGGTTATATTAGCTGTGTGAACTTTGTTTATGCAGTGATAGAGTTGAGAGCTCAGGAGGGGGCGGAGAGCGTGCGATTTAAAGGGGCCGCAGCATGAATCGGCGCATTTGTAATTATGCCTCAAAATAGGCAGTTAAAAAAAATTAATAAAAAAAAAAATCTAGGGGGTATTTTGAGCTGCAAATTCACAGACACATTCAGGGGACACCTTAGACTTATATTACATCTTGTAAAAAAAACGTTCGATGGCACCTTTAAATAACACCATGACAAGCAGGCATTATTAAAAGCCTTATTAAAGAATATACAAATATTTACACTGAATATGCATGTGATATTACCTCCTTTCGGACTCTTCTGCCATCTTGAGTGCAAGCATCTCAGCTTCTAGCATCTTCTGTTCCATTAATCTCTTCTCCTCCTCAGTGCGAATAGCTGTCACCTTTATAGAGAATAATTCAGAGCATGATCAGTCCTCAATGGTCTTAAATGATCTTCTATGAGCAGATGATGCTCACTAACCTTAATACGCTGCATCTCCTGTTCAGCCTCGGCTGCTTTCTGAGCCAACAGCTTGGCCTCCTCCTCAGCGATTTGTGCCTTCTCCGCCAACAGATCTGCTGTCTCCTCCGAACGTAACTGAGAACAGAGAGACGGCACACTTTGCACAGATGCACATTGGTAATTCTGCTTCATTCGATTCCCTTGTTGATTAACTGCATTAGATGGTAAAAGTTCAGCATATTACACCAACTTTTGCTGTTTTACACATTTCCAAACCATTTGTGTACCAGTTCACAAAAA
Source organism: Ancherythroculter nigrocauda (assembly GCA_036281575.1). Classification (NCBI taxonomy): domain Eukaryota; kingdom Metazoa; phylum Chordata; class Actinopteri; order Cypriniformes; family Xenocyprididae; genus Ancherythroculter; species Ancherythroculter nigrocauda. The sequence continues at coordinate 7,902,898 of VTFQ01000007.1, forward strand.
ACTGTTACATAAAGCTCACATATTTACATCATTTGCATCAGAAATCGTGTCACTAGGTCAGTCTTTTCTTCCCTAAATATATCTCTCAAAACATATCTACTTTCAGAAGGGAAAGTGAAAAAACTTCATAAATATTTGAGAGCGCAAGAGAAAGAGAACTCAGGACAGGATATAAAGGATATAAAACTCACTGATAAAAAATAATAAGACCTGTGCTATTCTGAGCTCTGCCAGAAAATTATTTGAATTAGCGTTATGCTGAGCATGGATGGTGAACTATTAGGAAAAATGCATATATCACTGATACTCAGTGAAGAGATAAAAAAGAAATATAGCCTTAGAAATATTATTATATATAATAATAAATGTATTAATATTTAGGTGGGATGGGTCCCAAAAAACTAAGATTTACAAATTAAAACTAAGACTTTAAAGTGGCCAAAAAAGTAAACATCTGTAAATGTTCAGATTTCTGTTTAGAATATCACTTGTTACTGATCGTTATGAATTTTGTTATACATTTTATAATAATCATACTAATATAAATAATTTTTTATTGTTAAAGGGGTCCTTGATTATGATTTCACTTTTTTAACTTTAGTTAGTGTGTAATGTTGCTGTTTGAGCATAAACAACATCTGCAAAGTTACAACTCTCAAAAATCAATGCAAAGGGAGATATTTTCTTTCACAGAAATTGCTTAAGTAATACAACAAACGGCTGGTAGGGACTACATAGAGCTTCCTTCTGGGTTGGAGACATCACAAACCCAAAAATCTACATAAACCCTGCCCCCGGGAACACACAACAAAGGGGGTGAGGCCATGTTTGGCTGTTTAGAGAAGAGGAAGAGTTGTAGTAGAGTGTTGTCATTTTACACCGGACTGCTCCACAAACGAGGGTCAATTCAACACTGGATTTGCACAAAAGATTAACATGACAAAACATGCTAGTGGATGAGTTGAATCAACTCCACAGCAACTACATAAATTTATCCACTAACCATTCAGAAACATCCAGTTTCATTCTAAATGTTTGGTTTGAACAATGTAAGGCTGAACACCGTTACTGACGATCGTCATTTTGGCTGCGTGAGATTCTCCAGCTTTGTTGTTGTTGAGCAACCGAAGTGTGAGCTGTTAAAGCTCCGCCCTCTTCTGGAAAGCGGTCTGTGAGCAGCAGCTCATTTGCATTTAAAGGGACACACACAAAAAACTGCATGTTTTTACTCACACCCAAATAAGGGCAAATTTGATAAGCTATAATAAATGATGTGTGGGGTATTTTGAGCTGAAACTTCACAGACACATTCTGGGGACACCAGAGACTTATATTACATCTTGTGAAAGGAGCATTATAGGTACCCTTTAATAAGAATAATTATTAGTAATTTTATTTATAAATGAATTTATATTTTATATTATTATTATTATTATTATTACCACAACATCACTATTAAAAAAGCAGTATGAGGCTCATGCACGTGGGTTGAGTACAAGCATAGATACCGAAGTGCTCTGGCAAGCACTGAAACGATTAGGGAAAGTATATTTAGTGTGGGTGATGTTTTAGTTTCTCACCAGTGCTTCATTGGCCATGTGAGCTTCATCCTGTAACTGAATCAGTCTCCTCTCCAGTTCATCACGAGCTCTTTCTGCCTCCTCACGCAATTGTTTCTCCCTCTCCAGCCTCTGCCGTTCCATCTACAGAGAGGTGCAAAAAGCTCATCCATATTTCACCAGGGTTGCAGCGCTGCTAAATGGGTTTACTGGATCACAAATCCAGCACCTGGTTAAAGGTGCCTGAAGGTGCAACAGGAAAATCAATGCATTTGGTGACCATGAAGTCTTAAGATTTACTAGCGAGGGAGGATTTGGCTGACACTTCCCAAGCTCTCTAAAAGTAAGATGATGGTTTTCCAAAACTGTAATCATTTATAGGAATATTTATACATATACACTGCCGTTCAAAAGTTTGGGGTCAATAACACCATGCTATAACCAGACCAGATGCGATAAGATTCTAGCGACAAGCAATTTTTCTGTTCACACCAGACGTGGTACGACTATGAGACGCAACAAAAATCAGTCAAAAAATCCCAGCCAATCAGAATCGCGTGTGGGTGGGCTCTCTCTGCAAGTGCATTGCACTAGTAACAAAATGGATACAGTAGGTCGTATAAATTATATTAAAGGAAACAAGAACATTTAAACTATCAACTCAATGTGAACAATGTATTTTTAATAATGTTAAAATGGTGTAATGTACTTATTTCGTTGCGAGAGTCATGTCATGTCTGGTGTGGACAGACAAACAGCTTGTTGCCGGAATGTTATCGCATTGCATCTGGTTAGGACACTGTTACAATGTTACAAAATATTTCTTTTTCAAATAAATGCTGTTCATTTTAAAGGTGCTAAAGAGGATCTTTTCGTTGACTGAGAAACCAAAGACTGTTAGTGAGTTTTTGAAATGAGCGCATGCTTAAGAACAACCCCCCCTGCTTTCGTGGGAACGTCTCCCAAAACTCGTGCACGAGTATTGGAACACGAGTGTTTGTTTACCACCGGCATTCGCTGTGTCGTGTTAGTGGATTCATTATGTCGGACTCACCGCAGGTAACTCATAATCTGCAGTTGTTACTCCTGTCTCCGGACAAAAACATTACATGCGGCGCCTGTAGAGTGTGGAAAGTTACTGGAGCGCGCAGCCGCGCACGTCTCGCACAAGGAACGTCATGGCAGTGATTGACAAGCCAGAGGGCCAATCGTTTACGCGATGATCGCGTAAACGATTGGCTGATGTTTTTAAGGCCCTACCTCGTGCACAGATGATGTATATTAATATTATTCCTTTCAGTGCACCTAATAAATAGTCTTTTATCAGTTAGTAAAGACAGTTTCAAGTAATATTGCAAAAATGTATAAAACAAAACATCCTCTTTAGCACCTTTAACTTTGTATTCATCAAAGAATACTAAAAATTGCATCCCGGTTTCCACAAAATATTAGACAGCACAATTGTTTTCAACATTGATAATAATAAGAAATGTTCAATGGGCACAAATCAGCATATTAGAATGATTTCTGAAGGATCATGTGACACTGAAGGCTGAAGTAATGATGCTAAAAAAAATTCAGCTTTGCCATCACAGGAATAAATTATATTTAAAATATATTGAAATAGAAAACATTTACTTTAAATTGTAATAATATTTCACAATATTACTGTATTTTTGATCAAATAAATGCAGCCTTGGTGAGCACAAGAGACTTTTTCCGACCCCAAACTTCTGAATGGCAGTAACTTAAATTACAAAAAAGGCCTCCATTAGGGCTATGAAAAATTTATATGTATGCAATTTTTGTCATCTACAACTAGCTACATTGCTGGAGAAAAAAATATTTAATCAGTTATATACACATTAATTTTCTCTTTTTGTACTCGTCTTATCTTTCTTACTCTTTTATATCTTTTTTATATATATTCTCTATTTGTTTTTAATTTCTTTCCTTTCAACTTTCTTTCTTTGCTATTCTCTTATTATCCTGTCAGAAACAAACACATTAAAAATCAAAGCAGAGAAAACAGTTTGCTTTCATTTATTTGTTTAGCACAAAAACAAACAATATTCTCTCTGTGTTGCTGTTAATCACGCAACCATTCACTTTTTCCCAACCTGTTTGCGAGCTTTCTCCTCTCTAGCCTGCATCTTCATCTGCTGGACTTCCAAAGAATCAACTCTGCGTCTCCTTATGAAGAGATCATGGTTCCCAATGCACAGCTGAAGAATCTTTAAACACAAAAATTGCCTCATTAAAAGCTGTATGCTAAGGCCTTTATAAAAAAAGAAAAAAAAAGAAAGTTGTGTCATCTTTTCCCCTCATGTCATTCTAAACTGTATGACTTTCTTTAATGAATGACATTTCAGTCCATGTCTCACAAATGCCATCACATATAGTATTCCAAGTCTTCTGAAGCTGCTACAACCCTTTGTTTTGTATTTTCCTGTTTCTTTCTCTCTTTTGTTTTAGAAGTGTTTGTGTCCAGGGACGGTGATGATTGGCTCCTGCAGACTAATGACTGGTCCATGTGGATTGGTGCAGTCAATTCTAGGCAAACCTTAAAAGCCCTGATGTCACTTCCTTTTTGGGGGGGACATTGTGTTGTTGTGAGGAGAGAATTGTTGGCTTTTGGCTGGGCTGTGTGTGTTTAGACAAATTTCGAGTGTTAAGTGTAGGGTGATCATTTTTGTTCTGTGAATTAGAAATAGTAAGTAGGACACTGTTTGGCGTTTTGAACCAATTGCCTGTTACCCGACACTGATTTAGATTCCCCTTTTATGTCTGTTTGCTTCAGCTTGTAAATAGTTTGTACATAATTGTACATTTTGAGTGTTTGGGAAAGTAAGGAGTTTGATGCCACTTTCGTTTTTTTGTAAACCTTTTTGATCTCTGTTTTTGGCTAAGGACTTAGGTTAATATATTGTACTTTTATTTTATTTTGGTTATGGTTTAGGTTAGAGGTTTTAAAATAAGAGTTTAGTTTGTTATTTTGGCCGGTTCAGTTCCTGAAGTAAATTTCCCTATTTATTCGTTTGATCGCTGTATTTTTGGTTTATGTCATTAAAACCCTCAAAAGATCCTCTGCTTCCACTCTCTCATTTCATGTTGCATCCTTTTCCCCTAGACGGGGCGTAACAGAAGCCATATCAGTTACAAGACCATTTTATTTTTCATGATTTTATCATTTTATATGGTCATTATTTGGAAAACAGCACTTCAGACATTTAGCTAAATTTCTCCTATTGTTTTCCACAGTGTAAATAAAATCATACTGGTTTGGATCAACATGAATGTGGACAATTTAATTCTGGGTGAACTATCCCTTTAACTAAACAGAGGAATAATGGCATATAGATTTATTAAACCTACAATCTTCTGGCTTTCAGCCCAGATCTTTAATATTTTTTTTTTTACACAGTGGGTTTGTGAAGATCAAACAATTGATCAATACATTACATCACATCATCAAATACTCACCAGTTTATTGACTTTGAGTTTTGAGGAGTTGAATTTGAAGACATCCGCCCTTTTATCCAAGGGCTTAATGGCAAACTGAAGAGACAGTTACAGAAATGAGTGCACCAACAACATTAAACCACTCTTAGCATAGATCAGGTTGGTTAAAGTGTGAATTGTTTATAAAATGAGTACCTCTTTGTCGCTGTAGGAGATGTTTCTGATCTCATTCCAGGGAAAAGAAATTTTGGGCGTCAGTCTGTTATCCGGGTCATAAATGTGGAGGCCTAAAGCGTCAACACCCAGCAGTAAGCTGGTTCCCTTTTTATTCTTAAAAAAACAAGATATTAAAGACATTCAGTCCAATTTATTTTACTATCATGATCTCACCGCCACAGCATTTCAGAGCTAGCAAAACTAATATTTCAAACAAAAGGCAGAAATAATTATTCTAAGCTTCAAGCAGCATAGACACCAAAGGAAGAGTGAGATTATGCAAGGTGATTAATAATAAAAGGTTTGTCTATTACCTATAAGAATAAAGGTATACAATAATAAAAGCATCTGGCTGTAAAGGCTTTAGCCTTCGGAAATCAGCTCAGATTGTTACTGCCGTAGAGCAGAGGAGGCATTTCTTACCCTAATGGAAAAGTAATTGACCCCATACATCTCCAGATCCTGAGCTATTTTTAAATACTCCATCTCGGCTTCATCTCTGCAGCACACAATAACAAACAAAAACGTGGGAGGGAGAGAGAAAGAAAAGGAGAAAGGGAGAGAGAATAAATTAGACAAAATAAAAATCTATTCCACCTCAGGGCTTTAATGAGACTCAACTAACTTGCAGTGCATAAGCTAGAGGTCACGCAGTATGTCTTACAGTAACTGATTATGGCAATAAACACAAACACACACATACTCACCATAAACTCACCAATTAAAAATACCATACTAAAAATAACTAGATTTTTAGAACCACCTTCATGTTCTTGCGAGTCTGCAGGAAACATGCCTCATCAAACCCCACTTACCGAGAGCAGGCAGCACAGAATGAGTGAAGAGCCGCTCGCATAGAATGTGTTTGTGCGTTCAAAAACAGACAGCTCAAAATGATCTACTTTTAAACTTGTTTTTAAGCCAAAGACATCAGTCTGCATGTGTGCATTGATCAACAACAAAATAATTAAAATTATAAAATTCTATAAATTAAAAAAAGAAAATAAATTTAAATAAAATAACAAAATAATTAATATGTTCTGTGTGAACAGTGTCTTGAGACTACCTTGGACAGAATGATTAAAGTGTACATAACATACAGAGTTTCTGCCAATCTCATGTTAATCTTGAGTACCTACAGTATAGAGTAGCAATGCATCTTCATATCTCCGAAAAGTCTTTAGTTTTACCATATTTTTTAAGACAGATACGCTGTACCGACTCTTTCCGAAAAAAGCAGAGCTCCTGGAGGCGTGCCGTGGGCAGAGCTAAAGAGTCACGAGCGCACACAGCTTTTGCGTAGAGATCGTCTGCAAGCTGCGACATCATTATAAATAAAAAGGGAACAAAAACATTTGTGTTTTTTACATTATATGCATCTGATGCAGTTTTCCAGCATCGAACTGGGACTTGTTTACAAAGCATTCGTCACTAAAATTCCGGGAACAAACAAACATACGTGCACAACTCCGTTGCTGCCACGGAAAATCTTTGGGAAGCTGAAAAAGGTCATCTTTCCCTCACAACCAAAAACACACATCTTTGGTGACACTGTTGAAAAATCTCTCGGCTTCCCTAACCCCAACAAAGTGCACTGATGGGCGCTCTCACTCTGGGTGATGTGTGCGCACGCTTATCAGGGAGAAGTGCCCATACAAGGAATTCCGCCCTTTCTAACGTAATACAGGGCCATACCCGAAAAAACTCTCAGAAACTTATCCGAATCCGGAAGGAGCGTATTTGGCACAGAAATACTCCGTCATACGTCCAACTCGTGTTTTGAAACTTTGACCATTTTTAGCATGAGAATGCAACTCTTTAACAGTGTAAATAAGTCAGAATGCATGAAATAGCATTAGACCCCCACTTTTAAAAAAAGAATTGATGAATAAAAGATTAAAAATAAAAAAACAATACAATGACTTCTAAATCCACGTCTATTCAGTGATCTACCACAACAATCTAGGTTAATGCATTTGAATTGTCCTATTTTGGGGCCTTTTCTCAGCACACATCATGCGCAATTAATTCAATTAATTACTTCACATATCATGTCATTAATTTAATTAAAATGTATCAAATGATAGCCCTAATTTGTACATTTCCTAAAGAAAATTCTGATGAATTCTCTGCCAAAATGCTAGGGTTCTATAAGAGGTTGTCAGGGTGTTGCTAGGTAGCAGTAGGTAACTACAATTTTTTAAAAGAAATTGTTGAATAAAGTCGTTATTTTTGTTCGCACAAAAGTATTCTTGTAGCTTCATAACATTCAAAGTTGAACCACTATAGTCACATGGACTATTTTAACGATGTCTTTACTACCTTTCCGGGCCTTGAAAGTGGTAATTGTGTTACAGTCTATCGGAGGACAGAAAGCTCTCAGATTTCATCAAAAATATCTTAATTTGTGTTCAGAAGATGAACGAAGGTCTTACGGGTTAGGAACGACATGACGGTGAGTAATTAATGACATAATTTTCATTTTGGGGTGAACTAACCCTTTAAGCTGGGTGAATGTGTGAATGAGAGAGATAAAAAGAGAAGTGCAGACTGTGTATTTGTGAGTGTGTTTTAAGAATGCACACATGTAGAGTGCTGTCACATGTAAGGCGAAGGTTTGGAATAAGAAAGTGCCCTACATGCATCTAAATGTGCTCCGAAGCAACACAGGAAGTCGGTTTCATCATCACAGTAGACCAATTAGGGCTTTTTTTTTTTGCAGAGCAAGGCTATGCCCAGTTCTGGAAAAAGAAGCAGGCCAGTTTTTCATCTTGTGAGTGTCTTGACTTCCCAAAATCAACAACACAGAGAGTCAAGCTACACCTGTGTGTGTTTATAGTACCGCAGAGCCAGACTGTTTGCAAAGAAGAGCCGTCTGAATGACATGCATCCAAAACAGTTCGAAGACTGCAATTTTAAAAGGCTGTGTGCAACATGCATCAGGTGGTCCATGAACAACCCATGGGCAAGCTGCGTGAGACTGAGAATGTGTGTACAATACCTGGTTCTGCCCCTGTGCTCAGCGTAGCAGACTGTGATTCTCTCCTCCCACATCTCTGCAGTCATCTGGTAGAGATTAATCACCTGCACAAGAGAAAGACACACAAATATCAGTCATCAACTTGAACAAAGACTTTAACTCTCTCATAATGGGATTTTCACAACAGAGCTTGTGGTGCGCATCAGACTCTGTTTGACATCAGTATTCATTTTGTTTGTTGGAATGAATGCACTTTTCCACTTGAAAACAGGGAAGTGAACTATTGATGGCATACATACACTACTGTTTAAAAGTTTGGGCTCAGTAAGTTTTTTTTTTTTTGGAAGAAAATTCAGCAAGGATGCATTAAATTGTTCAAAAGTGACAGTAAAGACATTTATAATGCTACAAAAGATTCTTATTTCAAATGTTGTTCTTTTGAACATTCTATTCATCAAATTATCAACATTTCAACATTGATAATAGTAATAGATAATAGTTTTCAACATTGATAATAGTAAGAAATGTTTCTTGAGCAGAAAATCATCATATTAGAACAATTTCTGAAGGATCATGTGACACTGAAGTATATTAAAATAGAACATTTATTTTAAATTGTAATAATATTTCACAATATTACAGATTTTATTGTAATTATGATCAAATAAATGCCACCTTGGTAAGCAAGAGAGACTTTTTTCAAAAACGTTTAAAAAAAAAAAAAAAAAATCTTACCAACCCAGTTTTGAACAGTAGTGTATGCTTTGCATATTTTTGGCATATAATTATAAAGTATTTCTCAACTGCTGGTCTCCACAGAAATTACCTTTGTAAATTAGCTCACATTCTTTGCATCGTTTGCAATGTTTCTAGGGCAGATAGTATGGTGTTAAGTTCTGGAATGGTTGTGAAAACGAGACTAAAACAAGTTTTTCTCCTCCTGAGTCATTCTAGCTACAGCGGTGAAAGGCTGCCACTAGTATTTATGGTGGTAAACATGTTGATTTCACAAATATACCATATTTATGTGCCAAATAACAGAGTGGAAAATAAATCACGTTCAGGCTGATAAACCAAACCAAGAGTTTAAAGGGTTAGTTGACCCAAAAATGAAATTTCATTAATTGTCATTAATTACTCACCTTCAAGTTGTTCCACACCCATAAGATCTTTGTTCATCTTCAGAACACAAATTAAGATATTTTTGATGAAATCCAAGAGGGTTTTTTTTTATCCTCCATAGAAAGCAACATAAGTACCACATTTAAGGTCCAGAAAGATAGTGAAGACATCGTTAAAATAGCCAACATGACTACAGTGGTTCAACCTCAATGTTATGAAGTGACAAGAATACTTTTTGTGTGCAAAAACAAAACAAAAATAACGACTTCATTCAACAATTTCTTCTCTACGCTGTTTTGTGTTCCGAAGATGAACGAAGGTCTTACGGGTGTGGAATAACATGAGGGCGAGTAATTAATGACAGAAATTTCATTTTTGGGTGAACCAACCCTTAAAACTAATGTAAAAAGAATTAACAGAGCCAAACACAATGGCTAATAGAGCTGAAGGACATTTTCTAATTAAGTGTGACAATTTAAATCCTTCAGACAGTTCTGAAAGCCAGTGGAGTAAACAAACGCTCTTTCTCAGTACTTACTGACATGTGAGCGGATGCTTCCAGCCGAGAGCTTTCACTACATCTAACGCCCTACGGGAAGCCCGCTGTAGCTGTACAGGCTTGTTACCGAGCTCTGCGAACATAATCAGCATAATTAGCATGGAGTACCGCCCATCTCAACATCACACTCACTCTCTTTGGTAGCAGCTCCTCTTGGGACAGGAAGCCCGGCTTGTGGACATTAGGGTCGTAATCACCGTACTGGAGAAGCAAGATGACAAATCAAAATTAGCTCAATTATGAATATTGAGAAGAGGAAAAACAAGAACTCACAGTGTCATAAAAACAGCTATTATATCCACCTGCTCTCACTTAAAGTGAATTGAGTATTACATAGTTGCCTAAAACATAAAAGCACTTTCGAATCAAAATAAGATGAAATTCAGCTGTGAATTTTTATGAGGCATTATGGGTAAGATCAGTAGAGAGGTACTGCTGAGAGAGAAAGATAATTGCACAATCACATTTTACACAGATGTTACAACTGCATGATTTGTTTGTACAGTGACTAGTGGTCTTAAATGACAACAAATATCTAATAGAGGAAATAGCTTTTTTTTTTTTTTTAAATCTTGATTGCACTACCATTTAAGATTATTAAGGTTTCTTCAATGCTCACCAAGGCTGAATTTATTTGATCAAAAATACAGTAAAAACAGTACTATTGTAAAATATTACAATTTATATTATTATATTGCATTTATATTTGTTTATTATATTCAATATTTTTGTGCAAAGAATTTTTTTCAGGTTTCTTTGATGAATAGAATGTTCAAAAGAATAGAATTTATTTGAAATAGAAATATTTTGTAACAATGCAAACATCTTTACTGTCACTTTTGACCAATTTAATGCATCCTTGCTTATTAAAAGTTCTCTTACTGACCCCAAACTTTGGAACTAGAGATGCACGATACTAAATTTCTCCACCGATACCGACAGCCGATTATTCAGAGTGATATCTGCCGATAATGATACCAATAGTTTGAGGGTTCTGTCTATTATACCTTCTTTTAAATTAAAGGTGCCCTAGATTCAAAAATTGAATTTACGTCGGTATAGTTAAATAACAAGAGTTCAGTACATGGAAATCACATACAGTGAGTCTCAAACTCCATTGTTTCCTCCTCCTTATATAAATCTCATTTGTTTAAACGACCTCCGAAGAACAGGCGAATCTCAACATAACACCGACTGTTACGTAACAGTTGGGATCATTAATATGTACGCTCCCAATATTTGCATATGCCAGCCCATGTTCCCAACATTATGAAAGGCAGCACAGCCGAATCATCAGACTAGGTAAGCAAGCAAGAACAATAGCGAAAAATGGCAGATGGAGCAATAATAACTGACATGATCCATGATTACATGATATTTTTAGTGATATTTGTAAATTGTCTTTCTAAATGTTTCGTTAGCATGTTTCTAATGTACTGTTAAATGTGGTTAAATTTACCATCATTTCTTACTGTATTCACGGAGACAAGAGCCGTCGCTATTTTCATTATTAAACACTTGCAGTCTGTATAATTCATAAACACATCTTCATTCTTTATAAATCTCTCCAACAGTGTAGCATTAGCCACGGAGCACAGCCTCAAATTCATTCAGAATCAAATGTAAACATCCAAATAAATACAATACTCACATAATCCGACGCATGCATGACGAACACTTTGTAAAGATCCATTTGATTGTTATATTAGCTGTGTAAACTTTGTTTATACACTGTTTAAGGCAAGCGCGAGCTCCGTGGGCGGAGAGCACGAGAATTAAAGGGGCCGCGCAGCATGAATCGGCTCATATTTAATGATGCCCCAAAATAGGCAGTTAAAAAAATTAATTAAAAAAAAAAACTATGGGGTATTTTGAGCTGAAACTTCACAGACACATTCAGGGGACACCTTAGACTTATATTACATCTTGTAAAGAAACGTTCGATGGCACCTTTAATGATAACTTCATTATAATTAATAATTATTCATCATAATTTTTAATCTTATATTTTGAAAGAAACGCAAATAGACATTTTATTCTCTCCATTTCATCAACTTGTTTCAGAGTAGCTGGTATCAATTTATAAATATAAACACATTACTCAAATTAATATTAACAGACATTAGCTAAATTCTGAAGATTAAATTAATATTTCTTAACTTTCTGAATGTTATTAATTCATATAATTACTATTAACATTGAACATCAAACTGGTTTCTTAGCTTTTTCTTTATACAAAGCACAAATGCAGTGCATTTTCCTGCCCTGTTTTGATTGACAGGATATATCGGCCCTGATTATCGGAACAGCCGATAGTGTGAAAATGTGCTTTTATTGGCTGATACTGATTATAGGCAGATGTATCGGTGCATCTCTTTTTGGAACAATAGTGTATATCCATATTCCTTTCTGTTACCCTCACAAACTTAATTTTTTGGGCTGGTCTTATGCAAACATGTAAATTAACTGTTATGGTTGTACTTTTGAAATAGTGTGAAAGTGTTTAGATTTATTTACTGTCTATATGTTTGTTTATAAACACTGAGGAAACTGTCTTTGGTAATCAACACCATGGCACAGATGCAGTACATAAAAATATCCCAGAATACTTCTGTATGACAAGGCATGTAAAAGTCATTATCTTCCAAAATAAACAGCTAAGACACAACATTACAGATTGTGGACTGCTGTGCAGGAACTGAGGAACAAGCAGATCTGCAGAATCAGAAAAGGCAAGACAATAATACTCCATCAGTGTTACGCTGGCTTGTCATTTTGAGCGCTACGGACAGATTCGTGCTGCTCAGCTGTGCTGAGACTGGCATGTGAAAGCATCCTCATTTGAAAGAGTCTGTGTGAATGATTGCTGTCTAAAGCTTCACTCCTGCATTAAGAACAAGCTTTCTCAGTAAGGGAGAAACTGCTGCCATCTCAGCCTCTCCCCTCTGCTCGATCTTCTCTTCCACTTTTTTTTATTTCTTACTTGATTTTTCTGCCTATGCCTCATTTATGATTCTTACTCTCTTTACACCTCCTCTTTCTGCTCTTGCTTTCTTTAACTTCCTGTCTCTTTGAATAACTCCAAACCTGCACCTGGTGGTTTAAAACAGAGAAAGAAATCTGTCATGCAGCTTCATAGATTTGTAAAACAGATCTGATTGGCTGAGCCACATTCAAGGCCAATGAATGCATATCTGTGACTGCGCATCATAATAATAATCATAATAATAATGCAGCAGTTAGCAGAATTAAAGGCGCAATATGTAATATTTTTGCAGTAAAATATCCAAAAACCACTAGGCCAGTGTTATATATTTTGTTCACTTGAGTACTTACAACATCCCAAATGTTTCCAACTATATGTAAATCGTGAGAAAATTGCAATTTTAACCAAGGCTCCGGGACGCGTGAGAAGTCGCCTGTCAATTGCGTATCTTGTTACCCTCAGTTTCCAGTTTTATTTTGTAGAAACCATGGAAACACCAAAGATGCTTTAATATATTACACATTTTAATAGACAAGGGAACAACTGTTTTGTTATATTTATAGACAGAAAACAAATTGTTGTTATATAGCTCAACACGTTTAGTCTTATTGTTCAAATCTAATTTTCTTTATTTTTTTGCGAGTGCCATGCTTCACCATGCCTCAGAGAAAAACACTATTTTTTGTCAAGTAGCTAACATAGCATAATCAGATGCAGCTTTATTTTTAGTAACAGTAATACAGAATTTTCTCCATCATACAATATGTTTTAAAATGAATTACATGCCATTTATCAACACAAGCCATCTAGTATTTAATATGATATTCTAAAATCGATCTATCCACTGCAGTGTGCAACAGTGTCTCACAGCAGCCGCTGAGTGAACCCTCAGAGTAATGTTATAAAATCATTTTCAACACACTCAAATGTATCTAAAACAATAAACAGAGCTGCGTTACCTCATACTCATGACCGGAAAAGCGGAAGCAGCGCCGGCGACTGTGTCATAATAAAAGTTCCGCTGCTCGTGAGGCGTGTGTTGCGCAATCGCTCCAGCGGCCTCGTTCAGCTCCCACAACACTCGGTCCTGCTCCGCTTCATACTACAGTAACGTTAATAATCTCATCCATGAACATGATTTCTTCCCAAGTATCTCTATTCTTTTGCACCGTCCGTTGAGATGGAGACCACATGTCCCAAGATTCCGCTCTAAAACTTGGCATCATCAAGCTACGCCTTTGTTTTGACTAGGCCTCTAGCGACCTCTAGTGGACAAAATTATTACATATTGTACCTTTAACAATCTAAAATTACAGTAAATGTATGCAATGGTAACTGTAAAATGTTGCAATATTTAATTTTTGCATAATTCACTGAAAAAATGTTTAATAAAGGTGGTAGTAACTATTTTTAGACAATCCATTAAAACAAATACATAAATCCAAATTAAACAGACTACTGTTCAAAAGATTTTTAATGTTTCTGAAATAAGGATTCTTAAAATGTATCTTAAAGGAATCTTAAAATGTAATTTATTCCTGTGATACAAAGCTGAATTTTCAGCATCATTACTCCCATCTTCAGTGTCACATGATCATTTGGAAATTATTATTATGAATTATTATCATCAACATTGAAAACAGTTTGCCGCTTAGTTTTTTTTTGTCGTGGTTCAATTAAAAGAATCCTTTTTGTAACATTATAAATGTCTTTACTGTCACTTTTGATCAAATTAATGCATCCTTGCTGAATAAAAGTATTAATTTCTTTATCATTATTATTATTATTATTATTATTAAATGCTAAAACAGATTCAGTCATTTTTTTGATTCCGAGTTAAAAACTCTGGTGAAGTGTATAATGCAAAACAAATATAATAAAACACATGAAATAACTTTAAAGCTGCAGTCTGTAAGTTTTGCCTCTGTCGCCATCTCTGTTTGAAACCTGCAATTGCAGTTACGTGCGGAATTATCATTTTTACGTGGGTTGTGCCTCGGCACAGCTCCTCAGTGCGGATGAATCTAATGTTTGCTGTCAATCACAACATCGGTGTGGATACTGTACTTCAGAATCACAGATTGTAGTCTTGAAGTATGACCAAAATAAGAATTTTCACTGGAAAATGTCGTCTGAACAAGTATGTAACACGTCTGCCACTTTTGTTCTGACTGAGGGAAAAAAATCATTATTAATGATTATTATTGCAAATTATTATTGTTATACTTTGTTCTCAAATTGTTAATGTTAACAACAACAGTGCGTGACTGTGTATTTAGTGTGTATTAGCGTTACCTGTAGATTTCAATTTCTGTACAGTCTAATCTCTAATGTTATTTTGTCATACCATACAATCCGCCAACAAAATGATAAGTTTAATTATTGCAGCTGCTGTGAGAAAAGGCTATAAATGATCCACCTCACATGCGATATAGCCTAGCTGGGACTCATTCTTTATGCAAACAGACGTGACATAGATGCAAAGAAAAAACACTGTGAAAAGCCTTGAAAACCATCAAAAGGCTTAAGCAAACCAGCACAAGGCTCATAGACCAGCTAAACAAACTGTCTTACCATGTGAAGCTTACAAATTGCTTTAACAAGGCAAACAAAAGCTTTAGCTGATTCCCATCCAGTTTTTAGAGCCATCTAACGTTCCTGTGTGTCTGACATGAGTCAGAGAGAAACAGAGTGTGCTTTCTAAATTGGCACAAGGTGAGCTGTGTGCAGTTAGCCAAGGCTTTCGGATAAATCGCATGTTCTTGTTGCCCCTGAGCTGTCAATCAAACTGACACCTGCTTAATAAAATGCACTTCTTTCTGTGGGAAGAGTGTAATGGGATAGATGCCGACCTTGAAGGGACGTCCACAGGACGTTACGGTTTAGCTCTGACACCTTTCTGCGTGTCTATCAAAGAAAGAAAGCTTAAAAAAAAAAAAAAAAAAAAAAAAAAACAGCGTTAGAAAGAGCACTGACCTTAGCGTGGACGGCGTAAGAGGCTAACAGCACCGAAGCCTCAGGAGGACAGTATATCTCCTCCTCTAAAATATTCTTCTTAACCTGTGGATTTCAGAACAGAGGAGAGAGAAAAAAAAGAATAGAATTTAATTATTTATCTACACATTTTGGGGAATTTGTTACCAAGAATTTTATGTAATGCCATCATGATAAATTACAGTGACATGCCCAGGAGCAACTTAGCGTTAAGGATCTTGCTAAAGGCGACATCACGTGTTGGTGACATCACGAACCCTAAAGTTTGCCCACTGATTCAAGCTCGACAAGTAGTAGTAGGTAAATAACAGATGGGATGCTAACACTGGATCAAGCAACTCAGCGATAAACATGCCTTTGAAGAGTGCAAAATGTTGTGTGGTGTCAGGTTGTGGAAAAACACAGTAGCTGCACTGGATTTGCAGAGAGCCTGAAATTAAAAAAACGATGCTGTGACTTATATGTTGGATCCGACACGAATGGCGCAACACACTTATGTGAGTAAAAATGTTTGTACTGTGTATTGTTTTGTCACAGATCATTTGATATGTATGGATTTTGTGTACCAAAATCACCAGTGAACAGTGATTTCTGATATGTAATGATTCATGTACGCCTACAGTCAGATGTTTTTGTCTCAAAATCATTTATTGTCAGTAAATCAAACCAGTGACTAAACGGTCAACTTTACATTGTTTCTCTTAGTAGGATGAAAATAATCTGTTATTTAAACTGTGATTAAATTATAGGAAGCGATCAAAGAACGCTCCCTTAACAATCAGTGGAACTGTCAATCAAAAAGTGGACTCTCGCCAAAACTACCCTTAGAATCAACAAATCTCTTATTTACATTGTGTTTGCACTGTTAGTTAAGATGAAAGCATTCATTAATGAGCAGAAATTGAGTTACAATGATGAGAGTCTGTGATCAGCTATAGGCTCATCACTGCAACCTTTCATGCCACAATCTAAATATAATGCTATAACCAATAGTTTTCATGATTAGTAAACCTTGAGAACTGTAATAGTAAAAACATGCTAAACGTTTGAGAGAATTCCACGTGTTATACATGTAATACTAAGCTATTTACATATGCAAAGATGTTAGCCAATCACAGCAGTGGGCGTTTACACTGAAATCTCACAGTAGACATGCCCCTAAAACAGAGTTCAAATCAGAGGGCTAAAATCAGGGTAGGAAAATTGCCTTTTATTTCGAAATTATGACAATTTTTGATGTAAAAATCATAACATTATAAGTGCACCACAGGAAACATTATAAAATAATGCAGTTCATGACCCCTTCAATGATTTTAAAGAAGTCTACACTCACCAAAATTGTGTTTATTTGATTAAAAAAAATAAAGGAAACAGTAATATTGTGAAATATGTCAAATTAAAATAACTTTTAATGTATTCTTGTTATGCAAAATTGTTATGCATCATTACTCCAGTCTTCAGTGTCACATGATCCTTCGGAAATCATTCTAATATGCCAATTTGGTACTCGAGAAACATTTCTTATTATGAAAGTTGTGCTACCTAATATTTTTGGTGGATATTGTGATAGATTTTTTTTTTTTTTTTTTTTTTTTTTTCAGGATTCTTTGATGAATAGAAAGTTCAAAAGTGCAGTATTTATTTAAAATAGAATTATTCTGTACCATTATAAATGTCTTTACTGTCACTTTGAACAATTTAATACATCCTTGCTGAATAAACTTTTTTTTTTAATCTAAAAACTAAAAACACAAAATGAAGTTTGCAAGTTGTATGCTGAATACAGCAAAGGATAGTGGTGGATTTTCAAAGTATGCATCTAAATATAAAATTTCTTTTAAATTTAAAATAATACTAACAAACGTTAAAGGTAAATAATTTAGCTAGATGCTAACTATTACATGAAAACAGAAACAACATGAGACCAAGTGGTTTGTTTATATGTCTTACTACTTAAAAGTAACTACAAACTGTGACCAAACCACAATGTCAGAAGACCCCCAATTAGTTAAACTTCCATATTCAAAGTCTATAGACCTTTAATGCTTTATAGAGAACTAGATATTTTGGCAAGTATTTTCTGAATACACTGAACAAACAAACGTTTTTTATCTATCCTAGTCACGAGTATCCATTAGTAAGCCGGCAGAGGTTGTCTCCTTCCGGCTCTATGGACTGCAAAGCCCAGATGTAATTTAAGGCTGCAAATACAAAGCAAAGGAAGAATATTTCAGGGTCAGTTTTAAGAACTCTAGAAGCAGCAGATGGCTCACAGGTTACACACTCACTGCCGCAAGGCTGCTGAAATGAATTCCAAGTGGGGCTGTCAGGAGAAAACAAGCGACTGTGGATAGGACTGCTCAGAGTCCTAGTACAGACTCCTAATCCTGGTTGAATCACTGCATATGTGTGCGTACTTTTAGTATCCGTAATCTAGACTGAATGAATCAATAAAGCAAGAATGGTATTTCCTGACAGACTGCAGAGTTGCCAGTCAAAAAATAATAAAGTTCAAGATTTCAGTAGGTTTAGATTTTCTACATCAGACCTGCTCTGAGTGTTGAATTTTTAAAATACAATAAAATACTGAAACATTAAAATAAATACATTTTTAAATAAATATTTTGTAAAATGAGAAACAAAAATAAAATATATAAAATATAATATTTAATAAGTACATGCTGAACTAATCCCAGAAACCTGTGGAAAAGAAAAAAGAATTTTTAAATGCAGTGCTGCCTGCCTAACGTCTAATTGATTAAGTAATGAATGAATTAAAGCATTAAATTAATTCCTGACTTCATGCTTCATCAAAAGAGAAAATTAATAAAGGATTGAGGAATAGACCGCTGACCTTTATGAACAAAAGAAGTGGGTAACAGAACAAAAGGTCATTTATGTGCACAGTTTATAAATGCATAAATGTGGTTCACACCAAAACATTAGTATTTAATTTTCAGAAATGAACCAGTGCCAAATTTCCAAGTAAATTACTGCAGCCTTGCCAAATGAGCCGCTGCTAAAAGCACAACCACATGGGAGATGGCTGGTCACTGTGCCGACCATTAGCTGCTTGGCAAAACGAAAAAGGATCTCATTTAATCATAACCAGAAAACGGAAGCCAAAAATCTAAGTTTGACAACACGGCCACAATTAGCACAAGGTCAAACTCATTAAAAAGCAATAATAAAACAACCAAATGCCCATCTATAAATGAACAGTTTGCTCGAATAAAAACTGTCATTATTTACAAAATTTAAACCTGCATGACGATCATTACAATCATATCCTAGTTGCTGTTTTGTGGCTGGAAAGTATGCAAAAATATCCATAACAGAAGTAACATAACAGTGACTCATGCACTTTATTGAGTCTTATGAAGTCATGTTGTGTGAGGAACAGATACAAATTGTCATTATTATTCACACTGATTAAAAGTTTGGGTTCAAAATATTTTTTGAAAAAAATGAATACTTTGACCAATTTAATTCATCCTTGCTAAAAAAAAAAAAAAAAAAAAAAAGTGACAGTAAAGACATTTATAATGTTACAAAAATATTTCAAATTCAATTAAATGCTGTTCTTTCGAACCTTCTATTCCTCAAAAAAATCCTGGAAAACTTTTTTTGTGGTAGTAGTAAATGTAGTAGTACAATTGTTTTCAACATTGATAATAAGAGGAAATGCTTCCAGAGTATCAAATCAGCATATTACAATGATTTTTGAAGGATGACACTGAAGACTGGTATAATGATGTTGAATATTCATTTCAAAATATTTTAATTGTAAATAAAAATGCATTTTTGATCAAATGAATCCAGATTTGGTGAACATAAGAGACTTTCAAAAACAAGCAGCCAGCAGCCATATCACCCTGTAGCCCAAGACTGGTTGCCCACTGAAGCTAAGCAGGGCTGAGCCTGGTTAGTACCTGGATAGGAGACCTCCTGGGAAAACCAGGTAGCTGCTGGAAGAGGTGTTAGTGAGGCCAGCAGGGGTTGCTCACCCTGTGGTCTGTGTGGGTCCTAGTGATGGGGACACTGTACTGTAACAAGCACCGTCCTTCGGATGAGACGTTAAACCGGGGTCCTGACTCTCTGTGGTCATTAAAAATCCCATGGCACTTCTCGTAAAGAGTAGGGGTGTCCTGGCCAAATTCCCTCCATAGGCCCATACCAATCATGGCCTCCTAATAATCCCCATCCATTGAATTGGCTCTTTCACACCTCTCCACCTACAGCTGGTGTGTGGTGAGCGCACTGGCGCCGTTGTACTGTGGATGCTGCACACTGGTGGTGGATGTGGAGAGACCCCTGATATGATTGTAAAGCGCTTTGGGTGTACAGTAGTACATAGGAAAGTGCTATATAAATGCCTCATTCATTCATTCAAAAAAACCTTTTAGATTTTATTAATATTCTATAATTCATAATATTCTATAATACAGTATAATATACTCTTGTCATTTTGTAGTTTGACAGCCCCAGTCCTCATTCACTTTTGTTGTATTGAAAAGAGTAGCTAGGATTTTTTTCAAAAATTCTTTTTTTGTGGATGTAAGAAAGTCACATGGGTGTGGAACATCATGAGTAAATAATGACAGAATTTTCATTTCCAGGTGAACTATCCATTTAAGACTTGCTTTCAAGTATTTATATATAGTTGTGGTCAGAATTATTGGCACCCTTGGTAAATATGATCAAAGATGACTGTAAAAATTAAATCTGCATTGTTTATCCTTTGATCTTTAATTCATAAAATTAGCTTTGTAACCTTTCATTGAAGGAAAAGAATTGAAAGTGTGGGGGGGGGGGGTTGGGGGGGGAAGAGAAGAGAAAAAAAAAGAAAAAAAAAATCACATTATGAAAAAACACATTGGCCACAATTATTGGCACCCTTACTTTTTGCAACCTCCTTTTGCCAAGATAACAGCTCTGAGTCTTCACCTATAATGCTTGATGAGTTTGGAGAACACCTGACAAGAGATCAGATCATTCCTTCATGCAGAATCTCTCCAGATCCTTCAGATTCCAGCTCCATGTTGGTGCTTCTTCTCTTCAGTTCACTCCACTCATTTTCTTTAGGGTTCAGGTCAGGGGACTGAGATGGTCATGGCAGAAGCTTCATTTTGTGCTCAGAGACACAATTTTGTGTTGGTTTTGAAGTTTGTTTTGGATTGTCCTGATGGAAGATCCAACCACAGCCCATTATTGGATTTTTAGCAGAAGTGGTCAGGTTTTGATTTTTTATCTGTTGGTATTTGATAGAATCCATGAATCTGAACAAGATGTTCAGGACCTCCAGCAGTAAAATAGGCCCACAACATTAAAGATCCAGCAGTATATTTAACCGTGGGCATGGGGTACTTTTTATCCATGTGTGCACCAAATCCATCTGGTGAGTTTGCTGCCAAAAAGCTCTTTTTTTAGTTTCATCTGACCATAGAAGCCGGTCCCATTTGAAGTTCCAGTCTTGACTGACAACTGAATATGCTGGAGTTTGTTTTTTGGATGAGCGAGGAGGATTTTTCTTGAAACCCTCCCAAACAACTTGTGGGGATGTAGGTGCTGTTTGATCATTTTTTTTTATCGCTTTCTGAGACTCAAGACTCAACTAATCTCTGCAATTCTCCAGCTGTGATCCTTGAAGAGTCTTTGGCCACTCAAACTCTCCTCCTCACCGCACATTAGGACGATTTAGACACATGTCCTCTTCCAGGCAGATTTGTAACATCTTTAGTTGATTGGATCTTTTTAATTATTGCCCTGATAGTGGAAATGGGGATTTTCAATGCTTTAACTATTTTCTTACAGCCACTTTCTATTTTGTGAAGCTCAACAATCTTTTGCTGCACATCAGAACTATATTCTTTGGTTTTACTCATTGTGATGAATGATTACGGGAATTTGGCCTTTGTGTTTCCTCATGTTTATTCTCCTGTGGAACAGGAAGTCATGGCTGGACAATTTTATGTTCATGATCACCCTGGTGTGCCAAAAAAAATGTAAATATGAATGAGAATATACTTCAGAGATATTTTACTCATAAAAAATTCTAGGGGTGCCAATAATTGTGGCCAACGTGTTTTGGAGAAAAACATTTATTTCATAATGTGATTTTCCCCCCACTTTCAATTCTTTTCTTTCAATGAAAGGTTAGATTTTTGCTAATTGTATGAATTAAAGATCAAAAGGATAAACAATGCAGATTTATTTTTACAGTCATCTTTGATCATATTAATGAAGGGTGCCAATAATTCTGACCACCACTGTATAATCAAAAAAAAAAAAAAATCATCATGCATGCTCTTTTATCCATCCCCTGACTATCAGTCTGAAAACAGTCACAAAAGCAGCATGCAATGTGTCAGTGACTGGTCAAAAAGGTTCTAGCTATTATGGTCGTCTTTTCAATCTGCTTTACAAATGTGACAGCACTTTAAGAGAGCAGTCTGGGAAGGGTGGCCGTTCCTGATAAGAGCCCATCCAGGCGAGCGGTTTTAAACAGGATCTGCACATTCAAACACGCAGCTCTATCCCAGCCTACATATGAGCGGAGGGGCAGAGGCTAAGAGAGAACAGACTTACTGTTCTTCAATCTCTACCCAGAATTCATTAGCATCTTTTGAGAATTCATTACATTCGTTTTCAAAATGCATAGCCATCCTGAAGCAGTGCAGCTCTACCTCCCATTACGGGTGAAGATAAGCTACTTACGTTTTCTCAGAATGTTCATATCTTAGTCTTGTGCCCTTTGCTATGCATTAAATTCACTGGATTGATACAAGCACTGTAAATTGAAGGGCAAATTGCCACGACTTAACATCAGATCACAATTGCAGTCATAATACTGTTGGAAAAATGAACAGAGTTAATGCATGCAAAACAGGTGCTTATTTACCTCCCATGCCGAGCAACCAACTTGCTCAATGAAATGATTGATAATGTGCTCATAATCAAGGTGTTATTGCTTAATGGTTTCTGATCGCTGAGAACGAATCTTGGCAGGAAGCCGTATTACGGTGGGAGGTGTTCCCCTGGGCTTATAGAATCAGAGACAGGAGCCCTGATGTGGAGCACACCGATTCCACATGGCTGAACACAATCACACCAAACAATGAAAGAGCGCACTGAACCCGCAGACAGCAGCCCACAAACCTCTCTCACAGAGAACTGCACCGAGAAACCAAATACAGGAGCTCAATTCTGCTGCCAAGCCTATTGAAATGAAATGGCTTTTGAGTTTACCTGCTGTTGTGTACAAACAATACTTACAGTCCAACTAGATTAATTATGCACAACACTATGCAGAAATCAAATTACCAATAAATCAATTTTCTGCTTTTGCATTTGGAGCATGATGGTAACCTAGGGGTTAGGAGTTAAGGCCTGCTCACACAGAGGACGATAACTATAATGATAAAGATATAGTTTTAAAATCATTCTAAATATAAAAGAATAGCAGAGTCCACACCACAGCTATAACAATAACGGCAAAGAAAAAAAAAACAACATGGTTGGAATCACTTCATGAATTTTATTTTTTTTTTAGCTAATGTAACAGATGTTACTGACTGCAGTCTTTAGCCTCCTTGTTAGAGCACCCGACTCCCATGGCAGCAGACCCGGGTTCGAGTCCCGCTTAGAGCTGGCGGTTCGAACAGGAGGGGTTACAGTGATGTATGATAAAAACATTGACAGTCAATCAGAATCCATCCTGCTTTAACGAGCTCAAGCATTTAAAGTGACAGATGGACAAAACTGCAGCGCACTTAGAATAACAGAACAATATCGTCCGCTGGTTTGAACGCTAATATAGTTATCGTTCTTGGTGTGAAATGAATAAGCCTTTAGGCTGCCAACTCAAAGGTAGCAGGTTCAATCCCAAACCATTTATTTTCATTAAGGAAAACAAAAACAGAATCTAAAAACGTTCTGGGAAAAGCTGAAACTAAACTAAAATACATTTGCATAACTCCAAAACTGACTTCAAATAAAAACAGCCACAAATGAATTTAAAAAAAAAAACTTGAGACTTATACAACTAATATTAAACATGAAAATACCACTAAAGTGCAATAACAATAGACTGTGATGAGAAATTAAAGTAAAACAAATTTAACTACTAAAAATAAACTAAACTGAAATTTAAAAGACAATAAAATAGAATTTTTTTAAAAACTACATTCAAAATTCAAAACAATAATAACCCTGCTCCACGACGTACACACTGCGAGTTTTTGGAGTGAATTTAAATCATTGTTTGTGAAGGCATATGTGAACGCAGCAAAAGCATGCAAATCTGCACAAAAATCAGACTGAGACAGCATTTTATGACCATTCTACAAAACAGTTCATGTTAATATTCCTGAAGCAGACTAATTTCTGCTTAAACCTAAGCCTGGATTATATTTGCCGCGTCTGCACGAGCGCGAAGGTGCGCATGACAAAAATGGCATCGTTGCGGTGTGGGCAGTTATGCGTTGAATGCGCGAGACCCTATTTCGCTTCCGAAGACTCGCAACTTCGAGGCAACTCTGGCTAAGCAGGTACATCCGTGCTGGCGTCTTTAAAGGCACCACATTTACTCTTGTTCAAATTTATTTGGTTACATTTACAAAATAAGCTTACAACAGCAGAAATAACCCTTTTTAATTAAAATAAAGGTCCATGTTTAATAAATATTCATGAAATTAAATTAAAATGTTCAATGAAATTAGAAAACTTGTTGTTTAATACATCTTTTCTCATATCTATTTATTTTGTTGTAATGTCAAGCAATAAACTCAAGGTTTACTGGGTTTTACATGATTCTTACTTTGATTCTTTTGTAGTGTGGGTTTGGTGAAGTGTAATAAAAACAAACATCGTCATGTGTGCCCTCCAAATTGACCCACAACCTAATCAGTTTATACATAAGGAAATATTTGCACCCCAGACAGACATAAACAGCTTAAATAGGACTATAATATGGTACAGGGATTGTTCTATGAGTATTTTGGTACCTTTTATATAACAAGAGTAAATACAAAACCTTGGTTTAAGCATTGTTTTATTACAAATGACTTTTACACCAACATAAAATATTGCAGCACTACTGCCATTCTGATGACAGAGTCCTCCAAAGGTATAAGTTTTGAGTACCTTACATCTCACTGCAGGTTCCTTAAGTTTAGAGGACAATTACTCAGAGTCGCCCCGTTGTTTCAAAAGAATAGTATAACGGCGAGCACGTCAAGTATAAACGCCTTGTCCGTTTGGGGAGGTGTGCACACACAGTCAGCGGAGGCTCGCAGTGTGGAGCCAGGTGCAAATTAAGCTTTATATATACAAACAATGTTTAATAAAAGGTGAGGTCACATTTACTATTGTTCGGCGAAATTTCACAGGCAAAATCCACGACAATCTGCACGACTGGGAGTTTTGTGTAAGGGCGAAAATGTTCCAGATGCAGATTCCACTCATGTTCATGTTGGTCACATGAATTCGCTGTGCTGACCAAGTGAAAGCTGGATTGAAAGTGACTCCTGTAGCCTGAGCTGTACTTCATATATCTATGTTACTGACAACTTTAAGTCGCTATGAGTTAAATACCAGAACATAAACAGCATGATTTCGGCTATGAAAAAACTGCTCTTTGGTATTTGATTAAGAATGAATGTTAATTCAAGGAAATTTGCTAAAGCTGTGGCCTAGCAGTTAGCACACACGCGAGTTGAGTCACCTCTTTTTCCATCATTTTCTGTCCTCTCTCTATCATTAAAAGTGGCAACACGCCAAAAAATTCCAATTAATTTGAGCTGTAGTCCAGCTAAACCCATCTGAGCCAATGACTCACCTGCAGGAAGAAGAGGTGTTGTGTTATATCTTGCACAAGCTCTTCCTCTATGTTCTCTGGGTAAAACTTGGCCAGGAAATGAAACACTATAGGCTCCTCTTTGGGCATATCATGATCCAAAACCTATAACAAAGATAAGACATGATCAATGTTCTGCTGTGCATTGCATACTTTATATACACTGACAATAGTAGCATGATACTACCATGTTTTTTTGGACATGCTGTTTCAAATGATAATGGCATGTCCTTTTTGGACATGTGCCAAAGCAGTACTATAGTATTCTTTGAAGTACCATGAAAAGAACATGGGACATGAATGTGTCAAGCCTTCGGTATTATAATACACCTATCTAATACCATCACTGTGCCATGGTAATACCATAGTACTTGTTTTGTGAGAATAACGAGTTTGGGGTTGGTAAGTTTTTTTTTTGTTTTTTTTTTGTTCTCTTATGCTCACCAAGGCTGGATTTATTTAATCAAAAACACTGTAAAAACAATAATACTGTGAAATATTATTAAAATTTCAAATAATTGTTTCCCATTTTAAATAATTTAAAGGGTTAGTTCACCCAAAAATGTTGTTCCACACCCGTAAGACCTTTGTTCATCTTCAGAACACAAACAAAGATATTTTTGATAAAATCCAATGGCTCGCGAGGCTTGCAAAGGTACTTAATATATATTTTAAAACAGTTCATGTGACTACAATGGTTCAACCTTAAATGTTATGAAGCGACAAGAATACTTTGTGTGCCAAAAAACAAAATAACGACTTTTTTTAACAATATCTAGCACTCGTCACTGAACTAAACACTGCTTCATGAAGCTTCGAAGCTTTACGCATCTTTTGTTTCGAATCAGTGGCTCGGAGCATGTATCAAACAATCTCAAACTGCCAAAGTCATGTGATTTCAGTAAACAAGGCTTCGCTGCATCATAAGTGTTTCGAAATTGTAATGGTTCACGTGACTTTGGCAGTGCTCCGAACCACTGATTCGAAACAAAAGATTCGTAAAGCTTCAAAGCTTCATGAAGCAGTGTTTAGTTCAGTGACAAGTGCTAGATATTGTTGAATAAAGTTGTTATTTTGGCGCACAAAAAGCATTCTCGTCGCTTCATAACATTAAAGGTCCCGTTCTTCGTGATCCCATGTTTCAAACTTTAGTTAGTGTGTAATGTTGTTGTTAGAGTATAAATAAAATCTGTAAAATTTTAAAGCTCAAAGTTCAATGCCAAGCGAGATATTTTATTTAACAGAAGTCGCCTACATCGAACGGCCAGTTTGGACTACATCCCTCTACTTCCTTCTTTAATGACGTCACTAAAACAGTTTTTTGACTAACCTCCGCCCACAGGAATACACAAGAGTTGCGTTTGTAGAGTGTGTTTGTCGCCATGTCGTCGAAACGCTGTTATTTTCATCCCGCAGTTCAATCACCGGGTCTGATTCCGGCTCAAATTGATAGGGTAAAATTAAAGACATGTTTACAATAACACTGAGCGCATGCATCTCCACGTTATGGTAAGAGGCGTGACCTTTCCGGGCACGGTGCGCTCAGAGCTGTCGAATCACAACACAGGAACCGCTGGCACAATCAGAACTCGTTACGTATTTCTGAAGGAGGGACTTCATAGAACAAGGAAGTCATCAGCCCGTTTTTATGACAGTGGAAACAGCGGTATACAGATAAGTAAATTATGTGAAAAATACTGTGTTTTTTTACACGCGAAACATGAACACATGTTATATTGCACACTATAAACACAATCAAAGCTTCAAAAAACCACGAAAAACGGGACCTTTAAGGTTAAACCACTGTAGTCACATGAACCATTTTTTAGTACCTTTCTGGGCGTTTGAAAGTCTAAGTTAACTTGCTCTCAATGCAGACCTCACGAGCCATCGGATTTTATCAAAAATATCTTAATTTGTGTTCTGAAGATGAATGAAGGTCTTAAAGTGTAGAATGACATGAGGGTGAGTAATTAATGACAGAATTTTAATTTTTTGGGTGAACTAACCCTTTAATACGTAATTTATTCATATGATGGCAAAGCATTATTACTCCAGTCTTCAGTGTCACATGATCCTTCAGAAATCTTCCTAATATGTTGATTTGCTGTGCAAGGAACATTTCTTATTATTATCAATGTTGAAAACTGCTCAATATTTTTGTGGAAACAGTGATACACTTCAAGTTTCTTTGATAAACAGAAAGTTGAAAAGAACAGCATTTACTTGAAACAGAAAATAATTTTGTAACAATGTAAAAGTCTTTAGGATCTTACTGACCCCAAACTTTTGAACAGTAGTCAGGGAATTTATATCATTACAAAGTACAATTTAGTCAAAACTGTAAAAAATACAGTTAAAAGCCTAAATTAAGTCAATCAGAATATCATGATCTATGATACATAAAGTAATAGCATTTATCAGACTAG
The DNA here is from genome assembly GCA_036281575.1 of Ancherythroculter nigrocauda. Lineage (NCBI taxonomy): Eukaryota > Metazoa > Chordata > Actinopteri > Cypriniformes > Xenocyprididae > Ancherythroculter > Ancherythroculter nigrocauda. The sequence goes on from VTFQ01000007.1 coordinate 7,931,061, forward strand.
AACTATTTTGAAAGAGCAGGAAAGTTTAACCTGAGTGTTTTACCTTCTTGTCCATTTTCAGCCATGCCATAGTGTCTTTGACGTCATACCGCAGACCAAAAAACCATGTCTCCCTGAGTCCCAGTGTCCGACACACGAGTTCAAACAGATCCTTTCCTTTCCACTTCAGCTGCCCAAAACAAGATTATATAAAAAAGGGTTAGTAACATGAAGCTTTAAAGAAGCGCATGTTGAACTACAGGCTGAATTACTTTAAAGACCCATTTCTGTCATATTTCCTGCTGAAACGAGAAGTTGAGCTGTGACATATACACAGACATGAACGGAACACAATAAAACCCCACATTTTAATTTAAGAAGTCTAAGAGAAAGAACTCTCTAAGGATTGCAACAGAATAATCGAATTCAGACTGACCACAAATCTGAACAGCACCAGTATAATGAACAACGACATTCCCTGAATAACCTCATTTCCACAGACCATGTGGACACAAGGCAGAGAAATGAGTCTGAGCATCATTACAAAAGTCTCTGCTGTCAGCAAGCGCATTCACTCGTTTTCGGACATATCAGTTCATCTCAGTACTGTCAGCAGGCCAGAAAATATTACCATAATCAGTAGGTGAATAGAGGAGGCATATCAGCTTATTTTTCATTAAAATGACTTTAATTGTTTTGTGCATACTGCATACTTGAACAGAATCAAAAAAAGGAGCATCAAAACATGCATTACTACTACAAAAAGTACCTGCATAATAAAATTAATGAAAAACATTCAGCCTTGGTTGGAGATGAATTGGACAGTTGAAAAAAAAAAAAAAAAAAAAAAAAAAAACTGACATTGGAAAGAGCCATGCATTTAATAACTTCGGAAATCAGAAAGCAATTTTCAGAAGTATATTAGCAGAATAACAATTCAAAAACTCATCTTGTGAGAATATTTCCCTTGTGCAAGCATCTGTGCTCAATTAGCCTTGTCATTAGTAGGATTCAAGTATACCTGGACCCAGCTGAGCTAGATGTTACAATATACTTGCCACTTCTGCCACCTTGAATGATTAAAGTTTATGACAGAGGACAGAAACTTGCTGTTATAAGTACTGACAACTTCCACAGAGTCTTACAAACATCATCAACACTGCAAACTGTATTAGCATAACAGGGACAGGTGCTTTTCAAGCTGCGGTTTCATCTTGCCTAATGTTTATGCATGAGAACATATGACAATATGCTGCCATCCAGAGTCCAAGCAATTAAATATGCTGATGCTTCTCCTCTAGGAAGCTGACGGGCTGCCTTCAAGGACGGCCGTCAGCTGGTGCAAACGTTCACGGAGAAATGAGGTGCGCCTGTGTAGAAAGGTGTTCTCTCACTGTCCTAAATATTCAGCAGAGAAGTTGTACTGTTGTAAAAATGTACTGAAAACTTGACAGTGTAAAAGCACAAGAAAGAAAAAAAAGAACAAAAGCAGTAACCTCAAAGTCAAATTCTGTCTTTATCCAATATTGAGCCCCAGGCTATTACCTCAAATCAGATTATATTGACTGAACTACACCAGGACTGTCTTTCTTGTTACACGGCTCAAGATTAGATGAGGTCAATAGTGTGCATAATACTGGTAGCACACAGAGATGGCTTAAACTAAATATTAGCCTACAGCACAAATAAAAATGCAGATGAAGGATGTTGAATAGAAAATATGTACTGTACTTCTTATCGTTTGCATCAGTCAATGCTTAAACTGAAGCACAAAAAAAAAATGCATTATTTCAGGTGACATTTTACATTCTAACACTTCATTTTCACTTTAATAGCATGCTAAGAAAACATTTGGGAGCTAAAATATAAATAAAACTGACTTTATGGTTTTTCCTCTAGTTTCAGGATCTTGGCTATGTTATTCATAACTGTTTGGGGACCATTTTCTGCCACTGTGAAATAATATCTGTTACTATATACCCAAAGGTTCTGGACAAATCATGAATTGTGGTTTAGCAAACCCTGTAGATGACTTCAGTGCTGAGCTATTATCAGCTATCAATGATGGGCAATAAAATCTCAACGTCTGAACAGCGTGAATGAACGAAAGAGAAATGGGATTTTGTTTTCTAAATCCATGCTGCCACCAAGTGGTGTTGTTTGTGAAATACAAAGACACCAAAAACAGTATCTTAATTAATTATGCTGAAATCAGATGCAATGGTCCAAATTTCATGTTATGTATGCTCTTTTGACCTTTAAAAAGGAAAATTCTGGGTTAAATATTACTACTTAAGCTCAGCATTTCTTGCATGCTACTGCATGCTGATGATTATCACATAAAATATTTTCCTTTCTTTTTCCTTTTCTTTTTAACACCATTCCAGATTCTATGGCTATGTTCATGGCGAGAGCCAGGATTGGTTATTCAAAAATAAAACTAAATAAGATGTTTAAGAGTAATTTTTTTCCATTAAAAAAACCTTAAAACTACATTTGGATTTACTTGGTTAAAAACCTTTTCAAAAGTATACACAATATACACAATTGTACTGGTTCTCATTATTTTTTTTAATTACATGTACAGTAATGCACTTATAATGGAAGTCTATGGAGCAAGCAACTGTACTAAATGTTTTAACACACAGTTTTGAAAGCATACCAAGGCTTAAACCTTATATGTTAACATAATATTAATATGACAGAACTGCTAACAGTGTCTGTGTAAATCCAATTTTTAAGTTCTGTCATGATTTAGTAAACCCAGAAGCTGTCAGAAAAACATTAAAAAAAATACTATAAAATTGTTTACATGGAGCAAATTTCACTCACACAAATGACATCTGTAATCTGCATAAAACCGTATTCCCACAGCTAAAAGGATTTAGACAATTTCACACCTCCAATAACATATTTTTGTTCAAAATAATTCATATAAAACAAACTAAAAACTGCACATTTCTGCTTTTAACCACTTCAGAATGTCTTGTACCATAGACTCCCACAGAAGTACTGTTTTTTGGTAATCGACAGTATGCCGCAGATGCTGAAAGAGCTTGAACCAGTAATATTTATCTAGATTAATATGACAAAAAAATTGTCTTGCAAAAATGTCAACCAGAACAGCTACATCTTGCTCCCTTAATTCTAACTATACATTTATTTTTGTATCTAAAGCCACTTTATAGTACATATGACACCTTATCGGTATATGACAACAGACCCATGATCCCTCAGAACCTCAGTACCACCAAAGGAAATACTGTTAATGAGTGTGAAAGATCAAAACAGAGCGAGAGACAGGCAAACACACAGGCACAGGGTCTTGTAGAGTGGGACCATCGTGTCTCATGGGACACTAACTCACGGTCCCCGTCTGTCACATGGTTCCCTTACCACCATCTGTTTTCCCTTAATTCAAAAACACTTTCTGTGATGTTGTGTGTAAAAATAGGGCATCTTCCTGCAAGCAAGAAACTCAGTGGATGCTATGTGCAAATGAAGTGCAGCTCCACAGCGAAGCCCTCTGTATGCCTGCAGAACTCCCACCGGATTCACCGTTTGTAGAAAACACCTTTATATGTGGGAATGATGATTACTGCCACGTAGGATTCTGATTGCTTTGTAGATTTGTATGTTTGTTTTAGTTTTTCCGGCCAAGCAGTCATGAATGTTTGTTGAAAACTTTTTGGGATTGGTTTTAAAGAAATATTATTTTCTTAACAAAAGGAGATGTTAAGCAGAATGTCAAAGCTTCTGTTTTCCACACAAGAAAAGTAAATGGCGTTTTATTCAGCCAAGGTAAATAAATTTGGTCTATATAACATGTGCACTACATTTCTAGACTTCTGATAGCTTTGTGTGAAGAACAAAGCCAAATTTAAGTTATTGTACATGGACAATCTTCACCTCAAAGTACTCATATCGCATTTGCAGTTTTGTCAAGAACTAATTGTGTTTCACATCAATGACATAAAACTTGATGCAACACATCTACATTACATTAATGCATTTGGCAGACGCTTTTATCAAAAAGCGACTTATATAATATTCAAGATATGCATTTTATCGGTTTGTGCTAGAGCTGCACAATTCTGGACAAATTGAGTCATAATTCTGAACAGGCAACTAAAAAAAGACACGTGATTTACTAGAGGTTTTGACAAAATGTCAAAGGTGCCGTAGAACGTCTTTTTAAAAGATGTAATATAAGTCTAAGGTGTCCCCTGAATGTGTCTGTGAAGTTTCAGCTCAAAATACCCCATAGATTTTTTTTTTTATTAATTTTTTTAACTGCCTATTTTGGGGCATCATTAAATATGAGCCGATTCAGGCTGCGGCCCCTTTAAATTCTCGTGCTCCCTGCCCATGGAGCTCACGCTTGCCTTTAACAGCATAAACAAAGTTCACACAGCTAATATAACCCTCAAAATGGATCTTTACAAAGTGTTCGTCATGCAGCATGTCTAATCGCGTAAGTATGGTATTTATTTGGATGTTTACATTTGATTCTGAATGAGTTTGAGGCTATGATCCGTGGCTAACGGAGCTAGAGCTAACATTACACAAATTTGGAGAGATTTATAAAGAATGAAGTTGTGTTTATGAATTATACAGACTGCAAGTGTTTAAAAAATGAAAATAACGACAGTCTTGTCTCCGTGAATACAGTAAGAAACGATGGTAACTTTAAACACATTTAACAGTACATTAGCAACATGCTAACGAAACATTTAGAAAGACAGTTTACAAATATCACTAAAAATATCATGATATCATGGATCATGTCAGTTATTATTGCTCCATCTGCCATTTTTCCCTATTGTTCTTGCTTGCTTACCTAGTCTGATAATTCAGCTGTGCACAGATCCAGACGTTAATACTGGCTGCCCTTGTCTAATGCTTTGAACATGAGCTGGCATATGCAAATATTGGGGGCGTACATATTAATGATCCCGACTGTTACGTAACAGTTGGTGTTATGTTGAGATTCGCCTGTTCTTCGGAAGTCTTTTAAACAAATGAGATTTATATAAGAAGGAGGAAACAATGGTGTTTGAGACTCACTGTATGTCATTTCCATGTACTGAACTCTTGTTATTTATTTAACTATGCCAAGATAAATTCAATTTTTAATTCTAGGGCACCTTTAAAGGATTAGTTTGATTCAGAATTAAAATTTCCTGATAATTTTACTCACCCCCATGTCAAAGAAGTTTCTGTCTTTCTTTCTTCAGTCAAAAAGAAATTAAGGTTTTTGAGGAAAACATTCCAGGATTTTTCTCCATACAGTGGATTCAACAGGGTTCAACAGGTTGAAGGTCCAAATTGCAGTTTCAGTGCAGCTTCAAAGTGCTCTACATGATCCCAGACGAGGAATAAGGGTCTTATCTAGCAAAACAATCAGTCATTTTCTTAAATTTTTTATTTATTTTTTTAAATTATATACTTTTTAACCACAAATGCTCGTCTTGCACTAGCTCTGCAATGCGCCACGCGTTACGTAATCATGTTAGAAAGGTCATGCGTGATGTAGGCAGAAGTACCGATCCAGTGTCTACAAAGCAAATGTGCAAAGACTAAGTCAAATACCCTTTACAAAAACAGGTAAAACAACAATGTCGGACGATTTTGAAGTTGGAGGAGAAAATGAGATGGAGTTTTTCGCCCTACCGCGGTACTTAAGCCTATGTCATGCGTGACCTTTCCAATGTGATTACGTAATGCATGTTACGTGATTTTTAAAATCCAATTTGGACCTTCAACCCGTTGAACCCTGTTGAAATCCACTATATGGAGAAAAGTCCTGGAATGTTTTCCACAAAAACCTTAATTTCTTTTCAACTGAAGAAAGAAAGACATGAACATCTTGAATGACATGGGGGTGAGTAAATTATCAGGAAATTTGAATTCTGAAGTGAACTAATCCTTTAATCGTGCAGCTCTAGATCATGCATTCACTGGGAATCGAACCCATGACCTTGGTGTTGCCAACACCATGTTCTACTATTTACGCTACAAGAATACACACTTTTATTTTTACCGAACACAAATGAGATTTTAACCCTAAAGCCTATCATATTTGATATGCAAAATAATATTTCAAGATGAACATTTACTGGAAAGAAGTAACTTAGATTTACTTTACTTATCTAATGGTAAATCTAATTGATATCATGGTAAAATTGAGGCTTTTGAGGAACATGTGTTTGTTTATCTCTCAATCATCATTGTAGTGCACCGCATTATACGTTTTGCCCCCCCAAAATAAAAACTACAGACCTTTGATTATAAAACTAAGCATTCAAATGTCATCTTACTAAGGCATATATTGGGATATATCAGTGACAACTGATATTTATATGCATTTTTTTATATGCTATACTGTTATAAAAGATCTCACTGATTTATATTACAAGCTATAAGAATTTCATGTTACTTTTTGGCCATATAAAATCAGCAACTGCACCAAATTGGATATTCTCTTAGATGAGCCACAAAAGCCTGATGTATCAAATATTATACTAAACAAAAAAGCACATATGCAGACTTTTTTCAATTTTATTATTATTATATTATATTATATTATATTATATTATATTATATTATATTATATATATTTATTTATTTCTTTATTTATTTTTTCTGACTTTTATTTAAATGTCAGGGTTTACAGGGTTAATTGATTGAAAAGAGGTTTTAAGTAATTGAAATATTGCTTTGTGTGGCTTCAGAAGACTTGGAATATAGTTCACAAGTCATATGGATTACTTTTATGATTCTTTGGTGAGATAAATCATCATCATCATCCACTTGCATCGCTGTATGCAAGCTGCAGCTTGTACATTCTTGTGCATTCACAGAAAAAGGAAATTAATACAGGATCGGAATGACATGAGGGGAGTAAATGACAGAATTTCCGTTTTTAGAGAAGAGCTATTCCTTAAGGCCACTGAAGCGTCTCCATTCAAACATTAAGCTGCTCGAGGAGACAAGGATGTCCTGACGCAGCTCCCCTGGAGAAACAGGTCAGGCTGAGTGACTTGCTCAAGGGCACAACAACGAGTCGGGACATTAAAATGTCGACAGCCTGGTGCCTTCCCTAAGCTTAAGTGCCCAGAAGCATTGATCACTGCCAGAACAGGTTTGGTTGTAGGCTATAATAGGTTTACTACCATGAAATAACGTGACTGTGATACGCACTCCTACAGACATAGCATAAACTTAATTCAAGGAGGTTCACCACATAGAAACAATGCATTTGCATACATCACATTGATGGAAAATGCTTGCCACTTACCTCACAGCTAAACTCCAAGTCAGCATCCATTGTAACAATTGTGACGTTGAAGTTTTTAGCTTGTTTCCTCCGGAGGGAACTGAGCCCCATTTTTGATGCAAGGGCACTTGCCATAATAGCTGCTGATGGGAAACTTTCCTCCTCTTTAGAAACAACATAAACCTGTTGACTATCTATCTATCTGAGGCATAGCTTATGATGAAACACATTAGTGTTGACCTCTCTTGTTAAAAGCTTTAATTTAGCATTACTGGCAAATGTAACAAAAAATGAGATTAAAGTGCATCTCTAAAGGCTGGATGTTGACAAACCACCTGCATTAACTGTTAACTAGCAGTTGGGCACATACTAGCCCTTTTACTTCCTCCAGAGCGCCATTAAGCCTGTAAGAAAATAAAAGGAAAAGAGAATAGCATAAGTTCACTAAGGAATAACTTATCAGCTAGTAAGTAATAAACAATGTAACGTTACAATAACAATGGACAAAAGAAGCTAATTTTAAACTACTATAAGCGTGATATGAGGTGACAAATAACTGAGAAGAAACATTAACCTATTGTATAACACTTAAGTATACACTCGTGTAGCAAAATACCAACTTTTACACGACTTCACAACATTTTACGTACTCATAAATGCTTGTTTATGCTAATCTACGGTTTCATGCCTCATTGTTTTGTTTTGTTAGGAGTGTTTTTGACGGAATTGGCCTGACAGCTTGTAAACTGGTTGCTAACTCACCTGTCGAGCTGCAAACACAGCTGAATTCCTGCGATGTGTGAGATTCACGCCCGTTTAAACACCTGACACATAAACACCGCTGCTGGTTTGACTCTTTCAGGCCAAAACTGCAGCTGAAACTTCTCGTGCGCGTGCACGGGGAGGCGGGAGGACATGCGCAATAGTGCGCCATTCAGCTAATAGTTAAAAGGCTTCTTTTTTTTCTTTTTTTTTTTTTTTTTCTTTTTTGTCAGGAGATAATACAAAAAAATAGTAAAATCTTAACGTAAACGATTATTAATTACTTTCAAAATTGTTTAATAATTTATGCATTTATTACTTTTTAAATTGTTATTTATAAAGATATTATGTCATTATTATTAATTATTGCTTATTATTAATTATTCATTATTAATTAAATTATATAGAGAATGTAAATATAATATTCAATGCTGCTCAGTATCTAGATTTCCAGATTAAATGCAAAATCTATGTTCGATTTTAACTTTAAATAATAAATTAAAATGAATGGAAAATAAATAAAATTAGAAATAAAAATAAAAATAAAATAGATTGGTTAACTACTTTAAACATAATGTCTTTTATTATTTTATATTTTTATTTTAAAATATATACAGTTCTAAATTATACTATAAATGAATCTTTATAGCAAATGTTACCTATAGCAAGTGTTACATGATTAAAATATAAGTGTAATTTTCGGATCATTTCACGAATTTCATTTAATTTCTCAAAGTTCAGCCCTTTGCACCAGAAAGGGGCGTGCTTTCGTTGACAACTGGGCGTGGCTTCGATGAGGTCATCGGAGTAAACAGAAAAGATGGCGACGCCATGCACGGGAGATCGAGTTTTAGGGACAAATACGGTTATTTCAGACAGTTTCGCTAAGCAGTTAACCGATTTACCAGCGGAATTATTAGAGCATATATTGTGTTTTCCCGTTCTAAACCATATCGACATTTGCAACGTTTCCTGCACGTGCAAGAGGCTGCATGACGTGTGCCACGGCAGGGGAAAGGTCTGGGCGCATCAGTACAAACTCAGGTGGCATAAATTAAAAACATTTCTACAGCTTTATACCTCAGTCAACCTCCAGTTTATCAAACCATAAGAAATGTGTTGGATCCCTGATAGATGGTTTAAGATGTGCATTCAATGCGTGACTTGAGAGCTGTCATGTCGTGTTCTCATTCTGCTGATGCACCAAATTTGTCCCGTGTTCACATGCAGAGAGATGCATATGTAATGTTTAGCTATCACGGGCTCACCTCCTGTATGTTGAAAGAACGAAATGCACTTATAATTGTTTACTATGTACATGCAAATTACAGTTTAGAGCTTTTTTGGTACATTTTGCATAAAACTGAATTGACCACACGCCACAATTTACAATAATCTCTTTGTAATCTAGGTGATTATAGGCATATATATATATATATATATATATATATTCTGTAATATGACACAACATTATAATTTACTCAAGATTATCTTGTATTAATTTATAATTTTTCTTTATGATGTCAAACATTACTGATGCATCAATGTTTTAGGTGGCCCAGGCTGCAGAGATTTTATCGGCAGAATGAGTCGTATGATTGGCTGAAGGAATATAAGAGCCGGCACATGGTTGGTCAGCAGATCAGAAGAACAGTAGAGTCTATTTCCAAGAGGTTCTTCACAGAAGTTGTAAGTGACTCTACAAAAGACTAACTTAAACATCTGTCACAATTTGCAGAAAATATTATCTCAAAAATCATAATATTTATGGTGTGACAATTACGCAATGCTTTGGACAGGTATATTTGTAAGGTAAGTTGGATTTAATCTATTATTTTAGTCACTAACCCAGAGATCTGTAACTCAGCCTTGCGTTGGTCAGGTTCTTGGAGACAGCTTTGCGGAAATCGAGTCTCTTGGTGCCCCAGAACACTTCTGTGAGGATGAGCTGCTCGGTATTTTGAACTCCGACCAAAGGTTAGAGCAGATGAGCTCAAGCTTAAAGGGTTAGTTCACCCAAAAATGAAATTTCTATCATTAATTACTCACCCTCATGTCGTTCCACACCCGTAAGGCCTTCGTTCATCTTTGGAACGCAAATTAAGATCGACTCATTATTGGCCGATGCTGTTCACGTGAGCAGAACAACATATGCATGTGATGCTGACTCAATACCCGGAAGCCTGCACTGTATACAGTGTAAACAGCATAGGATTTCATCAAAAATATCTTAATATGTGTTCCGAAGATGAGCGAAGGTCTTACGGGTGTGGAACGACATGAGGGTGAGTTTTTATGACAGAAATTTCATTTTTGGGTGAACTAACCCTTAAAATGATTTTATTTATTTCTTGGCACTAAATGGTTTAACTGAATTTATGAATGTCCTCCTTTCCCATGATGGCTTCAGGAAAAGTTTGACACTTAAGTACTATGCAAAGAAAATCCTGTACTTCCTCCGGCAGCAGAACATTTTAAGGAATTTGAAGGTTTTCCTTGAGCGACTACCAGAACAACAATCAGCTCTGGAAGGTAAGCTCACAAAAAAGACTAACAAAAAGTCTCACATTTTCTTATTAATGGAAAATGAAGTACCCGTATTTTGCTATTTTAAAGGTTCCTAATTTGTTTTGAAGGTCTCCTACAGTAGGTTTACATACATTCAAGGTCAAAAAACACTTTCATTTTCTTATAATATACATTACAGCATCACCTCTTTTCTCACAGTGTCTGAAACGGTTCGGTAAAGGATTCGTTCCCTCTAAACCCCTCCTTTCCGAGAGCCTACTCTGCTCTGATTGGTCAGATGGCTCAGTCTGTTGTGATTGGTCTACCGCTTACAGCACCTGTCGAAAACCTCAGCTACAACTACAGTGTTTGAGGGCAGGTCAAGTTGATGTCGTTCTTGGGCAGCCAGTGAAGCCCATAGGCTGGAATTATGCAAATATGTTACAAACCTACATAGTTTTGTGCAGGAAGTAAGACTGGAATTACTGATGACTTATTTCAGGCAGATCTTTTGGGAGACAATAACTCCATTTGTTGTACACTTTAGGGCTTTTCACACTGCGCTTAACCCCGAGTTATTGTCGTTCTAAACACCACTTTTAACCCCGGGTAAAGGAACTTTTCACACTTGTAATTTAGAAGTGGGGTTAGCACCACTTTTTACCCGGGGTTATTAACCCCTGCTCCGGAGCAGGGTTAGCACCGCTTTTGCTGTGCCGAACTTGTATAGTGTGAAAAAATGCGGTGTGAATGTTACAGCTTGACGCTTAGCAACAGAAAACCAATCGCGTACTCATATTTGCCTGCTTTGGACAGTCATGGAAACACTGTGCATTGTATATAAATAGTAAATTCAGCGTTTGAGAGGAAAAATGTCAAATGCTGACAGAAAACGTGACAAAGAGTGAAGCAAAGACTGTTTTACTCTTACCTTTTATAGTCCGAAATGTCCATACAGTATAAACTCGATAGTTCAGTTGGCAATACGAGGATACGCAACGCTAGAGCTATATAAACGGGTCGCACGCTGAGTTTATCCAATCAATGACACTGACACCGCAAAAATGCAAATAAGAATGTTAACCCAGGGTTTAGGAATGTACAATGTGAAACATCAGCTTATGAATACCCAGGATTAATTGTTAACCCTGGGTCAGTTTTGAGCGGTGTGAAATGTGAAGCAAGATAACCCAGGATTGCATTTACCCAGGGTTTAGAATGACCCAGGGTTAGCTACTTCAAGTATGAAAAGCCCGTTAATGGCTTTTCACACTGTGCTTATCCCCGGGTTATCATCGTTCTAAACACCGCTTTTAACCCCGGGTAAAGGAACATTTCACACTTGTAATTTAGAAGCGGGGTTAGCACCACTTTTTACCCGGGGTTATCAACCCCTGCTCCGGAGCAGGGTTAGCACCGCTTTTGCTGTGCCGAACTTGTACAGTGTGAAAAAATGCGGTGTGAATGTTACAGCTTGACGCTTAGCAACAGAAAACCAATCGCGTACTCATATTTGCCTGCTTTGGACAGTCATGGAAACACTGTGCATTGTATATAAATAGTAAATTCAGTGTTTGAGAGGAAAAATGTCAAATGCTGACAGAAAACGTGACAAAGAGTGAAGCAAAGACTGTTTTACTCTTACCTTTTATAGTCCGAAATGTCCATACAGTATAAACTCTGGGTCAATTTTGAGCGGTGTGAAATGTGAAGCAAGATAACCCAGGATTGCATTTACCCAGGGTTTAGAATGACCCAGGGTTAGCTACTTCAAGTATGAAAAGCCCGTTAATGGCTTTTCACACTGTGCTTATCCCCGGGTTATCATCGTTCTAAACACCGCTTTTAACCCCGGGTAAAGGAACATTTCACACTTGTAATTTAGAAGCAGTGTTAGCACCACTTTTTACTCTGGGTTATGAAACCCTGCTCCGGAGCAGGGTTAGCACTGCTTTTGCAGTGTTAACCCTGCATTGTGGTGCCAAACTTGTACAGTGTGAAACAATGCGGGGTTAGAATGTTACAGCTAGATGCTTAGCGACAGACAACCAATCGCGTACTCATATTTCAGTCTCAGAAACACTGCGCATTGTATATAAACAGTAAATTCAGCATTTGAGAGGAAAAATGTCAAATGCTGAGAGAAAACGCGACAATTTGAGTGAAGAAGAGACCGTTTCATTCTTACCTTTATAATCCGATATATCCATTCAGTAAATTTAAAAGTACAGTCGGCGATACAAGGATACGCAATGCTAGAGCTATGTAAACAGGTCACATGTTGCATTTATCCAATCAATGACACTGACACCGCAAATATGTAAATAAGAACATAAACCCAGGGTTTAGAAATGTACAATGTGAAACGTCAGTTTTTGAATACCCAGGATTAATTGTTTACCCCGGGTAAAGTATAAGCAGTGTGAAACGTGAAGCAAGATAACCCAGGGGTTTAGAATGACCCAGGGTTAACTATTTCAAGTGTGAACAGCCCTTTTGATCTATGAAACTTTGCAGACGCTTTACATTCACAAACAGCTATATGACGCACTGCACGAAAGGTAATATCTAAAAATACTACTGTGCTTTACAATACCAGGGATGAGGCCACATAAAGGCCAGGTCCATCCAATAATATGTGTCATACTATAATGGTTATCATGTAATAATCAAAGCTCAAATCAAATTAAATGTGCAGCCACATAGGCTTAGCAAAGTCATAATATTCACAATGTAAGATAGTGCGACCCTATCTCACCAAAGTTTACTCACTTCATTATTATGGATGTTTGAGGTTCAACATGGAATTATAGTTAAATCAAAGATTTACATGTTTAATCTCCAATTCTAGGTGCTGTTTTGGTCGACCAGTATTGCAACCCTCTGACTGATGTCACCCTTGAGAGCATATCTGCACAGATAGAAGAAATCACAGACAAGGTGAAGAAGCATCTGCGAGTAAAAAACGCAACACACCCATGTCTACGAGCCAGTCAAGGTCAGTCCTCAAAGAGAGATCCAGAAAATTCAATTTACTGTTCTCATGAGGTCTATTAGTCAGACCAGTGTAGCCAGGCTTATGTTCTCCCTGTTGTCCGATAAAAGCTTTCAGCTCAATGTCAATGAAATAAATGTCTTGGAGGTCTCTTAGTTTAATTTTCAACATTTTTAAATTTACTTTGGACTGCAGTGGGAAACCACAATAGCATTGTTGTTCTTAAAGCTGTAGCATCCTATATCTGTCTTCATTAGACTGTTTTTCCAGGTGACTGCTTTGTTCTGGAAGATTTGGAGTTTCAAAGGCAAGTCATATGTGCTCTGAACGTGGTGCTGTATGACCAGCTACAGTACAAGGGCAATGAGCGGGACTACTACAATCCGCTGAACTCATACATACATCAGGTACTGGAGTCACATGGATGATATACTCATTTGCAAAATATTTTACATTACAAGTATACACATATGCACATATACCATGTGGATTACGTAAGCAAATAACTTTGAGTAACATGTAAATTTACATTTTAATATCATATATATATATTTTTTTTTTCTCAAATAAGTAACATGAATTACTTTACTTTATTTCATTCATATGTTGTTGTGTAACTGTACACAAACACGACGGTTTGGTATTTATTTGATTAAAAATACAAACAAAAACAGTAATATTGTGAAATATTATTCCAATTTAAAACAGCTGTTTTCTATGTCAATATACAGTAAAGTGTAATTTATTCCTGTAATCAAAGCTGAATTTTCAGCATCATTACTCCAGTCTTCAGTGTCACATGATCCTTCAGAAATCATTCTAATATGATGATTTGATGCTCAAGAAACATTTATGATTATTATCAATGTTGAAAACAGTTATTTACATTTTTTTGTTTCATGATGCTATGAACAAAAGAACAGCATTTGTCTGAAATCTAAATCTTTTGTAACGTTGAACACTACCATTCAAAAGTTTCGGGTCAGTAAGAATTTTAATTTTATATTTGAGGGATAGAAATAAAATCAATCAATACTTTTATTCATCAAGGATGAGTTAAACTGATCAAAAGTTACAGTAAAGACAATTATAATGTTAGAAAATATTCTATTTTAAATAAATGCTGTTCTTTTGAACTTTATATTCATCGAATAATTTTGAAAAAAAATTTGTACTCAACTGTTTTCAACATTGATAATAATAATGAATGTTTCTTGAGCATCAAGTCATCATATTAGAATGATTTCGGAAGGATCATGTGACACTGAAGACTGATGCTGAAAATTCAGCTTTGATCACAGGAATAAATTACACTTTAATGTATATTGACACAGAAAACAGCTGTTTTAAATTGGAATAATATTTCACAATATTACTGTTTTTGTTTGTATTTTTAATCAAATAAATGCAGGCTTGGTGAGCAGAAGATACTTCTTTTAAAACGTTAAAAAATCTTACTGACCCCAAACTTTTGAACGGTAGTGTACCTCGGTATTGAAGAGAAAAAAAAATCGATCTTAGCTGTAAACTATATACTGGGAAACCTTTCTTGCACATTACTATACTATTAAAGGTTACAATTAACAACAGAGAACAAACTATTACATTCAGTTGCTATTTATTTTTAGATATATAATCAACACTCAAATAATTAAAAAAAAACAAAAAAAAAAAACATGTAAATTACACATAATGCTGATTTTGCATTAACTTCTAAATCTAATTATAATTTTTTTTTTCAGTTATGTTTCTACTCCAGTTCATTTTTGAAATATAATCATTTACACAGTTACTGTCATAACTTGTTTTCATGAAAAATGTTTTTAAACATATATTAAATAGTTAAGACATTACTAACAGGTAAAGTAAATATAATGAATATATATATATATATATATAAGCTAATATAGAGTATATATTTAGTGAAATAGAGTTCTAGAGTTCTCTAGTGAACTAACATGCTGTGGACACTAAATGACTTCCCTGAGGTAAATGTAATGCTATGTGAGATATTATTCTCAAAGCTGTTTTATTGATGTCTTTCCATGGTTGAAACACTGATTGAGTGATTACACATAAACATATCTATGCATAGATTGCTGGTTCTTCTTCTTCTGCGCTTTTTCCTGTTGTGACGGTTAGCAAACTGCGTTGCATTACCGCGTGCGCCTCCATCTGGATTGGAGTGTGGATCGCCTGTTACTGACTGTATTCGTCGTCTGACTGTGTGCATCGAATCACAACGTCCGTAAATCTCACACTGAGATTTATTTTGTAAAAATTATCATAATGCTGCTAGTAAATTAAGAAAAACCTGTACTCATTGTAATTTCATTTAAACTGTTAAAAAAAAAAATCAGGATTGTTTGATGAATAGAAATATCCAAAGAACAGTGTTTATTTGGATTTTTGTCATAAAACTTCTTTATAAAAGTCTATACTCTCACTGTGATTAATCTAATGCATCCTTGCTAAATAAAAGCATCAATTTCTTTTAAAAAAATTCCTACTGAAGTTTGAAATACTATACTTCAGTATAGTATTTTGGGGTGATAAACACTTATCCACGCTCTCAGCAAAAGAAAAAAAAGCTCTTCCAATGTAAAATAAATACCTGTTATCCATAAAAACTGTAAAGTACCATAACATGTTACCTTCAATCGTACATTAAAGCATTGTTTTGTAAGTGTAAGTTTAAAATTTGGACAGAAATGTAGTTTATTTCTCACAGTGTGCCACCCCCTTGTGGTCAGGTGCTGCTCCGTCGGACAGGCATTCCCATCAGCCTCTCTGTGCTCTACATGACTCTGGCCAGGAAGTTAGGAGTTCCTCTGGAGCCTGTCAACTTCCCCAACCATTTCCTGCTCCGCTGGTGCCAAAATCAAAGCAGGTGGGTGTTTTCCACATTCAGTAACCATGCAGTCGGTCAAAATGAAATCACATAGCAAACATCATTTAGTTTCAGCATCAGTTCATTGTTATAATCCCAATATGCTTCAAAAAATTGTTGTTGTGCTTGCATTAAAACTAAAGTTAAACGACAACATAAATTGACTAATGATGTGTTATGCAGGAGTGGTGACATCTACGACTATGTATACATTGATGCATTTGGAAATGGAAAACAGCTGGCTGCTAAAGAGTGTGAGTATCTGATCCGACACCAGGTGACAGCAGATTACTACAGCGCTATAAGCACCAGCGAGCTGCTGCTGAGGATGGTGGGAAACCTGCTTAACATTGGCAAGAGAGGGTGAGACTCAGGGGCCATTTACACAACATCGCTTTCAACTAAAGACGGAAAACTTTTTATGCATTTTGGCTGTTCATTTACATGACAACAGCGCTTTGGGGGCCTGAAAAATGGGTTTCAAAGTTTTTGAAAACAATACCATTATCATCTGTGTAAACTAAAAAAACACTAATTTGTGACGTCATGCGTGTGTGTATTACGTGTTCAGTCTATAGCCGGATAGTTTTTCTTTACAAAGTGACATCCGCAGCAACTGGCCTGGCAGCATAATACAGCATTTTTAATCATTTTCACAACGTTGTCGTCTGTACTTGAAAAATGCAACGGAAAAACTTCTGTTTTTAGTACATCGTTGTTGTGTAAACGTACCCTCATGCTTTCATTACTGTACTTGTGCTTTTATGTGTAATGAACAGTCATTTTATATTCTTATATATATATATATATATATAATTATAAGAATATAAAATGACTGTTCATTACACATAAAAGCACAAGTACAGTAATGAAAGCATGAGGGTACGTTTACACAACATATATAAATACTGCTGTCTTATGATCATTTCCTTTATGCACATTAAAATCTTTGCACTGAAGGTGTTTAAAACGTATTTCATGCTGCATGTATACTCAGTAGTAAACTAGTTAGGGATTTCTGCAGTTTAGACTGTTTTATGTAAATGAAATTGTTTTTTTTTTTTAGTTTGTGAATTTGTCAGATCCATGTTTTGTTACAAAATGTGCTTGCTTTTGCTTTTGTCTAGGGAAGGGAATGAGAAGTCATATCAGCTCTTGCGGGACTCTCTGGATCTCTATCTCACTATTAACCCTGATAACGTGCAGTATCTTCTGCTGCAGGCCCGCCTCTACTTCCACCTGGGTATCTGGCCTGAGAAAGTGAGTTCAATCTCACAGATGAGACTTGAATGTTTGTAACAGTCCACAATTCACAGAAGAAAGCCTATTTGCTTAATATAGAATAACCAAAGATAATCTCTCTCCGGCGCATATATGCACTCTCTTAAGGATACTGGTTTGAAATCGTCCTTTGTCATTTTCTGATCCCATTCCTTCTTTCTGTTCCAATACTGTCCTAGAATTCTCCGCTGTGTTATTCCATGAATTAACCCTTTATAGCAGGCTATAAAAAGTTAGTTCACCCAAATATTAAAATTATGTTATCAATTACTCACCCTCATGTCGTTCCAAACCCATAAGGCTTTCATTCATCTTCGGAATACAAATGAAGATATTCTTAACCCTCTGGTGCTGTTACGTTTTGTTTTTTTTTTTTTAGAATTTTTTACTTCACCACAATAATACAAAACACACACAAAAAAAAATATAGACATAATTCGAAAAGGTTAAATGGTCCTGAAAAAAATAGTCACACTTGTACTCCTAGCGATCAAAAATGTCAGCATGAATAGGAAACTAATTTCATGTAGTGGAAACTTTTGGTACTGCAACCAAACAAAATCTTACTAAATGCTCATTTTTTGAGATGTCAAGATTAAACTTGGAAAAAACTTGTTGATTTATGGCTTTGATTTTCTCACAGTTTTAGAGTAAAATGTGTTTTGAAAAAAAATATATGTATTTTATATTAAAGGTGCCGAAGAACATGGTTTCAAAAGATGTAATATAAGTCTTAAGTGTCCCCTGAATGTGTCTGTGAAGTTTCAGCTCAAAATACCCCATAGTTTTTTTTATTAATTTTTTTTAACTGCCTAGCATTATAAATGCGCCGATTCAGGGTACGCGGCCCCTTTAAATCTCGTGCTCCACGCCCCAAGAGCTCGCGCTTGCCTTAAACAGCATAAACAAAGTTCACACAGCTAATATAACCCTCAAAATGGATCTTTACAAAGTGTTCGTCATGCAGCATGTCTAATCGCGTAAGTATAGTATTTATTTGGACGTTTACATTTGATTCTGAATGAGTTTGATAGTGCTCCGTTATAAAGAATGAAGTTGTGTTTATGAGTTATACAGACTGCAAGTGTTTAATAATGAAAATAGCGATGGCTCTTGTCTCCGTGAATACAGGAGGAAACGATGGTAGCTTTAACCACATTTAACAGTACATTAGCAACATGCTAACGAAACATTTAGAAAGACAATTTACAAATATCACTAAAAATATCATGATATCATGGATCATGTCAGTTATTATTGCTCCATCTGCCATTTTTCGCTGTTGTTATTGCTTGCTTATCTAGTCTGATGATTCAGCTGTGCACAGATCCAGACGTTAATACTGGCTGCCCTTGTCTAATGCCTCGATCATGGGCTGGCATATGCAAATATTGGGGGCGTACACCCCGACTGTTACGTAACAGAGTGTTGAGATTGGCCTGTTCCTCTAAGGTCGTTTAAACAAATGAGATTTATATAAGAAGGAGGAAACAATGGAGTTTGAGACTCACTGTATGTCATTTCCATGTACTGAACTCTTGTTATTCAACTATGCCGAGGTAAATTCAATTTTTGAATCTAGGGCACCTTTAAAATATAAATTAGTATCTGAAGACTTCAGATGCAAAAGCCTCTAAGTGCCGTCTGAAATTTTCTAAAATGATCATTTTTATCAAGCTCGTATGTTTATGTTCAGTTATTTCACTTTAATGGCAATGAAAAGGACCTATTAATTGCCATTAAAGTTAAATTATTGAACCTAAATATACAAGCTTGATAAAAATGCTCATTTTAGAAGAAAATTTCAGACAGCACTTAAAGGCTTTTGTATCTGAAGTCTTCATTTTTGTTCATTTTTCATAACAATAAACGTAAAATTCTATAACTTTTTTAAGCAATAATCTGCCAAGTGTCATTTTTAAAAAGAGACTAAACTTAAGTTTGTGCTCCAAAGCATTCAAGATTTAAAGTTGGAAAGTTTAAGTTGGAGATTTGATTTTCAGGTCTATGCTCAAAAAGTGAATAAATGGGTTATAACTACTGCATAAATATAGTACCATAAAATCCCCTAAAAATACAAAATATTAAACAAAATAAAAAATATATAATTTAACTAAAATACAGTACGTTCATTTCAATGGGAAAAAAAAAAACTGTCATTTTTGACCGCCACGCAAAGAGCACCCGAAGGTTAATGAAATCTGAGAGATTTCTGTCCCTCCATTGAAAGTCTATTCACCCAAAACTTGACAGTTTAAAACATTCACAATTAGATTGTAAAATAAATCCATATGAATTGAGCAGTTTAGTCAAAGTCTTATGAAAAAAGACTTTACTTTACACTGATGAGCCAAAACATTATGACCACCTGCCTAATAGGCTATTGGTCCTCCATGTGCTGCCAAAGCAGCGCCAACCCACAGAGGTCTGGACTCTACACAACCCCTGAAGATATCCAGTGGTATCTGGCACCAAGACTTAAGCAGCAGATCCATCAAGTCCTGTAGATTGTGAGGGGGAGCCGCCATGGATCGAACTTGTTGGTCCAGCACATCCCACAGATGCTCAGTTGGATTGAGATCTGGGGAATTTAGAGGCTGGCAACAACTTGAACTCTTCATTATGTTCCTCTAACCATTCCTAAACAATGTGTGTAATGAATTTCAATAGAGGGCCAGAAATTTCTCAGATTCCATTAAAATATCTTCATTTGTGTTTCAAAGATGAATGAAAGGCTTTGGAACGACATGAGGGTGAGTAATTGATGACATAATTTTCATTTTTGGGTGAACTAACACATTAAAGAGGGTAATTGCCATTTTGAAGGTAGATACTGTTTGCACCAAGTATAAATAGCTCTAAATAGCACCCTGGTTACACTAAGTGCAAATAGTGACATGTTATTCACAAAGAGCGTAAACAAAAGTAATATGCTATTTTTACTAAGGGTGTATTATCTGTGCCGTCTACCAAAAAGTTGAGCTGTTTGCACAAAATAAAAAAGAACAGTGGATATTAAGCATGGGTTTTGTCACATAGATCAATTTTACATTTCTAATAGCAACCTAACTCCTATCAAACAACTTATAAGGGAGTGTATATGTTGCGCTTGCATTTAAAATTTGGGATGGTGAATATTGCGATTAAACCATAAAGTACTGTATATATCCTCTTTGTATAATTAAGGCTGTTAATTGAATTTCATCATTGTTTATATAAATATTCTGATGGGAGGAAAGTACAAATACTGTGTTTGTAGCTGGTTTGTTTGATTTCGTTCTCTCTGTCTCAGGTGTTGGATATTCTGCAGCATATCCAAGCTCTGGACCCGTCTCAGCACGGAGCGGTCGGGTATCTGGTGCAGCACACGCTCGAGCACATCCAGCATAAGAGACATCCAGAAGAGCCGGAGGTGAAGAGACGCAGCGCGCCTGAACACAGGGACGTACAGTACTCTGTAGGCCTCGTCATGAAACATAAGAGGTGGGTTCCTGTTTGTGTGAGCTGCAAATTTATCTGAAATTTTAGAACAGCAACATAAACTTCTATCTTTAAAACTACAATGTTCCAACATGGCTATACTATATAAAAGTACATTGCAAAAAGTCATTTTGCCAAGATATGTTTCTCTTTTCTCTGTTTTGGGTGAAATATTCCCTATGCACTAGCAGTCAAAAGTTTAAAATAAGATTATTATTTTTTTAAATAAGTTTCTTATGTTCACTGATGCTGCATTTATTTGATTTGAAATATGCAGTAAACAGTAACATTGTGAAATATGATTAAAATTCAACCATTCTTTATTTGAATGTGTTTTAAAATGTAATTTATTCCTGTGATCAAAGCTGAATTTTCAGCATCATTACTTCAGTCTTCAGTGTCATATGATCCTTCAGAAATCATTCTAATATGCTGATTTGCTACTCAGTTATTATCAATCATTAATGGTACTTGATTATTAATAATGGTTTTTAATATTATCAATGTTGAAAACAGTTTTTGCTGCTTATTATTTTTATGGAAACCATGATACATTTTTTCAGGATTCTTTGATGAATAGAAAGTTCACTGAACAGTATTTATTTGAAATAGAAATCATTTAACATTATAAATATCTTTACTGTCACTTTTGATCTGTTTAATGTGTCCTTGATGAATAAAAGTATTAATTTCTCTTTTTTTAATCTTACTTAACCCACACTTTTGAATGATAGTGTATCACAGTTTCCACAAAAATATTAAGCAGCAAAAACAGTTGTGTTTTCAACATTGATAATAAAAAGAAAAATTTCTTGCTCAGCAAATGAATGATTTCTGAAGGATCATGTGACTGAAGTCAGGAATAATGATGCTGAAAATTCAGCTTTGCATAACAGGAATAAATTACATTTTAAAATATTTATTATATTTTAGTACTACTTTCAAATACAAAAAAAAAAATCCTTTGTTATTCCAAACTTTTACAAATTTTTTTTTTTATTATTTAAATTTTACATTTATATTTTACATTTAAAAGCGTGGGGTCAGTACAATTATTTTTAGATAGATTTTTTTCATAAGATAAGACATATATGGCCTAATTTGTGGAAGTGAATGTCACAGAAACGGCTCAACATGTGATAAAACTAGGCCTACTTTTATCCTACATGTTATTTTATAAAATAATATTAATAATAATCTTAATGACTTTATTTTGTAATCATATATACCATACCTGCCAGCTTTGTAGTTTAATCGATTGAATGGTTTGTCATGCTTAATATGTGTTCATAATTATTAAATACTATTTTTTTTTTTTAAAAACTGCAAACAAAAATAAACATTAACAAGTGTACAATATTTCATATATTTATTAGTTTATATTTCATATATTTATAAGTTATTTTTATTATGTTAGAATCTCACGCTCACAGATGAAGTGGTCGTTGTGCGCCCTCAGACGACTGTTGATTGCATTTGAATGAATAAGCTACCTATAGATGATTAACGAATATTTTTATGTCAAGTTGCTGTTTTCATACTTCTGTAATATTTTTCAGTCAATATTAATTTACAGAAAGAACTATGAGTTTTAGTTTGTTGTGTATTTTTGTAGGTTTCAAAGTAACTTGAATGTAAAGTAACTAGTAATCTGATTACTTTTTACATGCAGTAATCAGTAATGTAATCAAATTACAATTTTAATGTAGTAATTTGTAGTGGATTACTTTTTTTGAGTAACTTACCCAACACTGTTCATTTGTAACTTGTTACTCAGTGTGATAAACAGCTGCCGTCAGTGCTCCAGTTGGTACTTGTATGTTTGTAGGAAGTAAACATACTACAGTTCTGAGCCAAATAATACAATGTGAGGCTAATTTACATTAGGAATGTTCTCAAACTGTCCAATTTCCTCACAGGTCAGGCTACAACTGTGTTATCTATGGATGGGACCCTAAATGCACCATGAGTCAGGAGTGGATTAACACGATGAGGGTCCATCAACTGTCTAAGGGGGCTGATCAGCCTTTCTACAATGTCCTAGTGCAGGACGGGACCTGTAGATACGCTGCGCAAGGTGAGTCTTTCCATTGAGCCAAGATCATTAAGGTCATTTTAGCAATGGAAATTGATTCTTTTATTTCTTTTTAGTCTAATTTGGTTTTAGGTTGTGCATATATTTTCGGAGACTCATTTATCATCACTTTTTTTTGGTATCTGAAAACTGGGACTTTGTCCTAATTGCTCTCAATTTCATCACCAGCGGTGAATCTTTTCTTTGGGGGCAAATGGGTCAGGTGTTAACTGATTTGAGGCAATTGCAATCTTAAAAAAGAGGACTAATTATGCTTTTTGACATTTTCCACTTTTCTTTAGTGTGTAATGTTGCTGTTTGAGCAAGGAAAAGTTCTGCAAAGTCCACTTCAAAGGGAGTTATGCTCTATATCAGTAAGCACTGACGGCTCGAATGTAGTCTGGGAATGGTCACGTCACAATATTCCTCATTTGAATAATTCCCGCCCAAGGCATATGCAAAAAAGGGGGCGAGGCCTGGTTGAGTTGCGTTAGTAGTAGGGCTGGGTATCGATACAGATGTCCTGATTGGATTTGATTCCGATTCACAAGATCTCAATTTGATTTGATTCTCAATTCGATTCTTGATTTTTTGATTCTATTAAATGGATTCAATGATTAAATTTTCACTGGCCCCACCACATAAAAGTAATAAATGAATAAAATTGTTATTGTTTTTGTTGTTTTGACCCATATATCCTTGTATTGTAATAAAAGGTTATGACACCAAAATTTTAGATACCAGTGAAATTTAACAATTCTTGACTCCAATTTCGATACCACAGCTAAAACTATCCAACTTATATAAATTTTAAAGCTTATTAAAACCAAGTAAACAGTCATTAATATTAAAAAAAATAGAACAAATAATCAAACTACAAGCACAAATAAATAAATACAATAGAACAAAGATACAAATGAAATAATGTTAAAATAAATAAAGTTTATCATGTAGGTCTAACAGTAGTTTTCAGGTACAGAAATCGAATAAAGTAACTGAATATGAAACAACACTGCATATAATCTTCACTGTACAAATTAAATAAAGGTTAGTCCTTATTAAAGTTACAAAAAAAGTTATTCAGTGAAGAGCAGTGATTTTTTTTTTTGTTTTTGTTTTTTGTCTTTTTTAGTTTGATTAACATTAAAAACACAGACAGCAGCAGGAATATTAGGCTGCTGTCACTTTAAGAGCTAATGCACACATCCAATATACTGATACACATGCGTTCTTTCTCTCCTCTTACCTTCACTTAAGCCATAACCGACTATGTTTACTAGGATACTTGCCAAAGTGGGCATTTTTAAAAATAAATCTGTGTGAATTTGTCCATTCAAGTGCAAGGAGACGGGAAAGAAAACTCATTTTATTATTTGCACGCTGCCTGAGACACGCAGCTTTCTGTTTGCGCACACAAAACTTCTCACACTGCGTGTTCTCTTTCACACCTCCTACGCTTGAATGCTTAAAAGCACTGAATGAATGACAGGGTCCCCGCTGTAACATCGCACAAGGTAAATAAGAGGATGACGTCTAGTGGAGAAGACTAGTAATAAGATTAATGTCAATCAGATATTATGTTCAAAGATTGCAGAAATAATTATGGAAAAGATTGATTGCTTGACTTTTGAGAATCAATATCAAATTGACCACATTTTAAAAAATGATTAATCGAAAAAAAAGTTTTTTTTG
Organism: Ancherythroculter nigrocauda; assembly: GCA_036281575.1. Lineage (NCBI taxonomy): Eukaryota > Metazoa > Chordata > Actinopteri > Cypriniformes > Xenocyprididae > Ancherythroculter > Ancherythroculter nigrocauda. The sequence goes on from VTFQ01000007.1 coordinate 7,956,001, forward strand.
CCCAGCCCTAATTAGTGTGTTGAAAATCACAGTTATGGTAAGGGACGTGATATTTCCGAAACGCACTCGAAGTGGTTGACCAATCACAACACATTGGTCCAGCCGACCAATCAGAGCACTTTTCAGAAGGAGGGGCTAAACATGGCATTAATGACAGACTGTGAAGAGAGGTGCTGCAACAATGTAAAATATGTGAAAAATATATATATATATTTTTTTTTACATTCAAGCATAAAAACCTATTTTAGACCCCAAGACTTTGTAAAAGGTTTTAATAGGGCATTTTTAAATAAAAAAAACTCACTTTTTCTTTTGATTTGCAGAAAATCTGGAGCCTCACTCTGCCCCGCTGGAGATCGCTCACCCTGAGGTCGGTCGTTACTTCTCCGAGTTTTCTGACACACACTACATCGCTAACGAAGAGCTCCAGGCACGTTACCCAGAAGACATGTGCAAGACCCACAGGACTGTAGAGGAGCTTTACCACGGTCTCACCCCAAACTCAGGCCAGCCATCGGAGCCAACCGCCAACTTCCAGGACCACGATTTATTAGATCCATAGACCAGAATGCCACCTTTCCCTCCCTCCCCACTTCTTTAAATGCAAAGTCTCTCAATTTGTCCTGAACTATTACAGGGAGCTGCTCAGTACAACTGAAAATAGACCGAATTTGATGTCTGAAGTTCTAGTTAAGGCCAAAACCAGTAGTTTTTATTTTAATCATTTCCTTTGTACAACCTCCTGGTCCTAGGTCAGTTTTACGGGCAACTTTGACCCAGAGCTGCAAATGTAGTCTATGCTGAAAGAAACTACATATGTTGTAAAATCTGAGTGGTTGAGTACAAATGATGTGGTTGAGTTACAGTATTTGTGGAAATAAAATACACTCTAGATAATATATATATATATATATATATATATGAACTTACACTACAAAGGGTCTGAACATATGTGTATATGTGTTGATGATCAGCTTCAGGCCCATCCCATTATGTCGTCATTCAACGCATCTCACTGAACTAATGCACTAATGCCACATATGTTAATGTTAACAAACATGCACTTGACATGAGAAATTGTCTAACGCTGTCACCTTGAAATATTTTGTAATGTTTACTTCAAAGTTATTTAAAAAAAAAATAAACCTAGAGAACAAGGGCTCAAGGAAATCTTGGCTCCTAGTGGTTGTAAATACAAAAGCATTGAGAATATAAGAATGAATCACAATAAAAGAACAATCTCCATTCTGTTGGTCCAGTTATTTATTTTATTTTTATTTGTATAACTTATCTACTAGTTTTGTAAGTTTAAGGAGATTTTTAATGTCTACAAGTGAAAAAATATGTGAATATTTAAATGTGTCATTTAAGATTCCCTTCCAGTTGAAATATTAAAGATTAAAATAATATATAAAATATTAATTTGGTCAAATTTGAGCATGTCTACCCAAAACTTTGACACCCAACTGTTAAAAATATTTTGGTGGCTTTAGGTAAATAATTGAGATTCATCTTTCAAGTTACTCCCAAGCAAACCTTTTTCTAGGTCACCAAACAAATGTAGGTAAATTTGAGACATTGAACATGTGAACTCTTGTAGAGATGGTAAGATATCCCTGAAAGCAGAGTAGAAGCATTTTCACTAGTCGTCTCAGATAAACTGATAAATGCAATATCATGCATAGAAGTCTGATAACAGCAAACAAGTCAGGGCGGTGTCCCTCTTGTATCCAAAGCAGAATGTGTTTGCATTAACTTTAATACTCATCCAAAGTCACACAACCTCAAATATTTATAATGCAAATATATAAGCATCTGCCACACTACACCTTTCTCTGGCTGCAGAATATGGAATAAACATTTTGTTTGCATGGCAACCAAGAACATCTAACTGTTCTTATAATATCTTTAAGATACTTACATTTAATGACATAAACTTAAATCATTTTATTTTTAATATAATTAATACATTTAATTTGAATAATTTTAATTATTCAATCCTCCCCCCCCCCATTCTCTCTCTCTCGTTTTAGTAAATCGAGGGAACGAAATAGTAAATTGTGCGGACGTTTTAGTAAATCGAGGGAACGAAGTAGTAAATCGTGCGCACGTTTTAGTAAATCGAGGGAACGAAATAGTAAATCGTGCGCACGTTTTAGTAAATCGAGGGAACGAAATAGTAAATCATGTGCACGTTTTAGTAAATCGAGGGAACGAATTAGTAAATCGTGCGCACGTTTTAGTAAATCGAGGGAACAAATTAGTATAATTATGTGCACACGTTTTAGTAAATTGAGGGAACGAAATAGTAAATCGTGTGCACGATTAAATTTTTTTTCTTACATGTCATGTGCAGGGCTCCATAATATTAAAATAATGATATCATCATTACGCTTTCCCCGCCATTGACGGAATTTTCTGGCTTTCCGTGTTTTCACTGTTCTGCTGTAGGGGGCGCTATTACGCAACTTCTACAAGGGTACAGAATCTCAGAATCAAAACATAGGCAAAAAACGGAGCAGAAACAAGCGATAAAAGTAGTCTTTGGGGGGAACGCTATTTTCTCAGCTTTTTGTTCAAAATGTTGCTTGTTTTATGAAACTTGCCCACATTCAAGTGTTGATAAAAAATAATGCATGAAGATAAAATAAAACGTTTTTATTTTGTTTTTAAAGCAGAGGCTCTTTACTTTCTTTTAATGTATTGCATGTTCAGATATTCATACTACGAAATATTCTGGTGGCCATTCATTTTTTGTGAAAATTGTCAAAAATACTGGCGGTGGCTGGCAACTTAAAAAAAATGGCAGGGAAAGAGTTAATTATGCCATATATTTACTAGTAATTATTTTATTGACCACGACCCCGAATATCTGCTATGACAGAAACGTTCTTTTAGGTAGTATGGAGATAATACCATGATCTCAAAATAATTTTCTGATCGCAAACGCAGTAAAAATCGGACGAGCTGTGTGTGTGTGTGTGTGTGTGTCTGTTTATTGTGTGTGTCTGTGTGTCACTGCCGCTTATTTGCATATTTCATGAGAGGGGCGGAGCTTTGCTATCAAAGTCAGAGCGCACATTGTGAAAGTTCTGATCTTACTGATCTCTTCGATCTCTTCCGGACGTTAACATGGGAGCTTCTCAGTCAGAAGGAGTGCATATATATCAAGATCTGGCTGATAAAACTGGCTGTGAGTATCTAACTTTCTAAATATGTAGACAGCTACATTTATCCAGGTGTGCTTAAAATATACTTTACACTTACAAAAAAAAAAAAAAAAGTTCTATGGTAGGCTACAGTGATTGTACCAGAAGGTAGTATCATGATACTATAGAATATATTCATATACACAATACTCTAAGGTACTTTAAAGAATAGGCTACCACAGTACCACAGTGCGTGGTTAAACAAACAAACAAAGCATATGTACATTCCTGCCTATATTATGTTTGTTAATGACCCTTGATCTTTATTATTAGATTTTGATGGGTTTACAACATTTTATATATATATATATATATATATATATATATATATATAAATATATATACACACACACATATATATACACACACACACACTCACACACACACACACACATAGTGCAAATGCATAGTGCACAGCCTCTGTCTAAATTTGCAGTGCACTATACAGTTGCATACTATACAGTACATAGAGTAATGAACTGTCAACACACACAGTGGCAAAAATCTAATCAATCCAGAGTTTCACTGAGTGTGAATGTAGAATTAGGGGGACATTTTTGTAGAATCTTAAGTAATCCCACTCATAACTAGAAATCCAGACACTGTGCGTAGCTCATTATTGGGGAGAGGTGTTTTCACAACAGTTATTTGCTGTACAACTGTGTGAATGTGCAAATATTTATATTCCACAGAGCAAATCTTCCCAAAACAAACTGTACCTCACTAAATAGATTATACTCAACTCGATTGTGTTGAAATACTGTAGCTGCTGGACAGAATAAATGTACAATAGCTTCCTTTACACTAATTGCTGTTCTTAACATATGAGTTTTTCTGGTTTTACTGGTTTTTGTTTCTTGCGTGCATGTATGTGTGAACTAGCCTATAATTTACTTCTTCATGTCATTTCCACCATTACAGAAAAGTCTCAGTTAACAGCAGAAAATAATAGTCTACAGCTGGAGTTTGTAAAGGAACTGCAGGGTGTTCATAATTAATTCATTAAATCAAAAAATGTACAAATTAAAATAAATTAATTTAATAAATTCATTCAAAATAAAACACTTAAAAATGATTAAATATTTTATTTTTATACCTGTCATCATTATCATAGGTGCCGGTTTATGTTCTGCTGGTGGGTGGCCCGGCCGCCCTCCATAACACCCGCCACCCCCCATACCTACCCCTTGATGAAAAATTCTAGTTATTCATGTCTCGCGAAGAGAAATGCACGGACTGCAAATACTTTACCAAGTGTGAAGTCGTCCAACAGTCATAAAGATTGACATCAACACAGGAAAACTGGGGGTTAGTGCTTTCCCAGACAACACAAGTCTGTCTGCAAGATATCTGCAAAAGATCACTTCATCTGGAAAGCATCTGCTGTTTACACATATCTGATTGATGTCTTTAAGATGTCAGTTTTACATACATTCTAAATCCTAAACATCTTAAAGACATTTTCTAAATGTTTTTTTGATATCTGACAGGAAACAGTTTGCAGCCTCAAACATCTTGCAGATGAGCAAACACTCTAAAAAATATGTCTTCCAGATCTGACACCAATAAAACCAAATAATCAGCACATAAGATTAAATCAACAGATGCACAAGTATTTTGGATAAAGCCCAGATGTTTATTCTAACTGGCCAGAGATTTTCAAAGAGGAAATTAGCAAATATCCTGTTCGTTTTTGTTCGACTTTGAAGCATACTGCCATATAAAACTCAATGTTTTCACAATAATCACAATAAGAGCAATGTTATCACAATGTTAAATGTTATCACAATGATGTTACTAATGTTAATGTTATCACAATAATGAAAACTGCCCAAATACAGTCTTTTTAGACCTATTTCATGTTGAAAACATGTCAGAATCACAGGATATTAATGAAGCTCAGTATCATAATTATAAACAAGTCTGATTCGACGCTTGCCTTTTTTGAGATGGCTGATTTGGGAACGAAATGAGACTCTTAAGATCAATGTAGGCCTATTTGTGTGTATTACGACCCACAGGGACATGAAGTGAGATCCACAATTGCATATTGTTTGAGCAGTGATAATAGTCAGTGTTTTTGTTTGGTGGCAGCTGTCATAAGATAAGGGATTGATTACACATTCTATTTTGGTTGACTATATATCTATAAATACAATTGTACTGTGACATGTTGACAGTGTTGCACATTGAGTGCATCACCTCCTCCTGTTGTAATCTAAGGCTGGAACAGCATTAGAGTTTATTATGATATATATATATATATTATGGTTACCCTAATAACATGGTTACCCATTCCTTATTAACTCAGTTTGACGATTTGATTCATTATCAATTCGTCTTGCACCCCACCCACAATGACATATTGGCTGCATTCAAAATTGCATACTTTCCTACTATATAGTAGGTGAAAAAGTATGTGCCAAAAAAAGTGTCCAAATTCGCGAGAGAGGGAGATGGGAGAGGATTTGTGCAATGCAACTAATGCTGGTAGGTCACATGATAATGACAACATGGCGAATGTAGTATGTCTGGATTACATTCAAACTTCACACATTCATACTATATAGAATGTATTTTTTTTAGTGGTCGCAAAGTAAGTACTTATTTAAATAAGTACCTACTCAAGAGAGTATGCGATTTCGGAAGCGGCCTATTTTCTGTCTCCATCACTCTTTCATCTGTTTTCTGTGAAGTTATTTGAAATCTTCCTGAATTTGCTGTCTTTTTCTCACTGTAGTTTCCATAGAGCAGATAAAAAACCTCCATAACAGATTTAAGTACCTGACTCAAGATGAAGACACTTTAAGGTACTGTACAAATGACTTAATGCCACTCATTTTTTACAAACCCGATTCCAAAAAAGTTGGGACACTGTACAAATTGTGAATAAAAACAGAATGCAATGATGTGGAAGTTTCAAAATTCAATATTTTATTCAGAATACAACATAGATGACATATCAAATGTTTAAACTGAGAAAATGTATCATTTTAAGGGAAAAATAAGTTGATTTTAAATTTCATGGCATCAACACATCTCAAAAAAGTTGGGACAAGGCCATGTTTACCACTGTGGCATCCCCTCTTCTTTTTATAACAGTCTGCAAACGTCTGGGGACGGAGGAGACAAGTTGCTCAAGTTTAGGAATAGGAATGTTGTCACATTCTTGTCTAATACAGGCTTCTAGTTGCTCAACTGTCTTAGGTCTTCTTTGTCGCATCTTCCTGTTTTCTATGGGTGAAAGATCTGGACTGCAGGCTGGCCATTTCAGTACCCGGATCCTTCTTCTACGCAGCCATGATGTTGTAATTGATGCAGTATGTGGTCTGGCATTGTCATGTTGGAAAATGCAAGGTCTTCCCTGAAAGAGACGACGTCTGGATGGGAGCATATGTTGTTCTAGAACTTGGATATACCTTTCAGCATTGATGGTGCCTTTCCAGATGTGTAAGCTGCCCATGCCACATGCACTCATGCAACCCTATACCATCAGAGATGCAGGCTTCTGATCTGAGAGCTGATAACAACTTGGGTTGTCCTTGTCCTCTTTAGTCCGGATGACATGGCGTCCCAGTTTTCCAAAAAGAACTTCAAATTTTGATTCGTCTGACCACAGAACAGTTTTCCACTTTGCCACAGTCCATTTTAAGTGAGCCTTGGCCCAGAGAAATCGCCTGCGCTTCTGGATCATGTTTAGATATGGCTTCTTTTTTGACCTATAGAGTTTTAGCCGGCAACGGCGAATGGCGCGGTGGATTGTGTTCACCGACAATGTTTTCTGGAAGTATTCCTGAGCCCATGTTGTGATTTCCATTACAGTAGCATTCCTGTATGTGATGCAGTGCCGTCTAAGGGCCCGAAGATCACGGGCATCCAGTATGGTTTTCCGGCCTTGACCCTTACGCACAGAGATTGTTCCAGATTCTCTGAATCTTTGGATGATATTTTGCACTATAGATGATGATAACTTGAAACTCTTTGCAATTTTTCTCTGAGAAACTCCTTTCTGATATTGCTCCACTATTTTTCACCGCAGCATTGGGCAAATTGGTGATCCTCTTCCAATCTGAGACTTCTGAGAGACACTGCCACTCTGAGAGGCTTTTTATACCCAATCATGTTGCCAATTGACCTAATAAGTTGCAAATTGGTCCTCCAGCTGTTCCTTATATGTACATTTAACTTTTCCGGCCTCTTATTGCTACCTGTCCCAACTTTTTTGGAATGTGTAGCTCTCATGAAATCCAAAATGAGCCAATATTTGGCATGACATTTCAAAATGTCTCACTTTCAACATTTAATATGTTATCTATATTCTATTGTGAATAAAATATAAGTTTATGAGATTTGTAAATTATTGCATTCCTTTTTTATTCCCAATTTCTTACAGTGTCCCAACTTTTTTGGAATCGGGTTTGTAGACTATATGACTTTAAACAAATAAATACTGTCACAATGGTCATCTATCAAACACTTTACATTGATGCCTATGTTAGGGAATAGCCATTGGTTGGCAAATTATGGTGTATGCAGATTTTGTAAGTTACTGTTTAACAAAAAGCCAAATCTGTTGTTGCAATATGTTGTTTTTACCAGGTGCTTCTCTGATTTTGATGCAACTTCTGCTTAATATCATAGGACACAGGGTTTATTATTGAATTAGGTTTGTGTTTTGAAGTCAGAGAGGATTCATTTTTCTTTATAATGAAATGTAATGTAAAAAAAAACACATTTTGTCTAAATTTCAGACGTGAACACCTTGAGGATATTAACAATTTGGCCCTCAACCCAATCCGAAGACAGATCATTGAGGCCTTCTTTGACACAAGGTGTGTACAGGATAGGAAAGGCTCTCAGTTTTGAGAAGAACGTCTGCAGCTTTCTTCTAGATGTGGTTTGATGTTTTTCCATTTCTGTTGTTTCATGTTTTGTGTTTTGTAATTGTTTTACCATTTACGTCAAAAAGAAATTAAGTGTCCTATAATACCTATCCTATAATGGTTCAAAACTCTGAACCCCTGCTGTGGCACTAAATATACTCAGTAGATAATGTCTGTGTGCTGTCAGGAACTTGGGTCAAAAGGAGAAGGGCTGTTTGCAGGAGATCGGCTTTGAGGAATTCGTTACCGTCCTGGCCTTTTTCAGACCACCCAAACCACACATCGCTGAGGAGGAGAAAAAAAACATGAAGAAGGAGAAACTACGCTGTGAGAATAAAGAAATAATGACCCTTTCAATTGCAGTTATTGATCTAAACAAGTTGATATACAAGTGTGATCACTATATGTGTCCATTTTAACATGTATACTCATCATTTGAGATACTATTTGAAACAATCTCTCTCAGTGTTGATATATATATACATTTTTATTTTGATTGTGCGCACCAAACAGCTAACTGGTAAAAGCATATTTTCTTCTCTGTAGTTCTGTTCAACATGCACGACACTGACAATGATGGCATCATCACGCTGGATGAATATAGACGTGTAAGAATCATTTGACTTCTATGACAACAAACAAACACAGTAACCAGATTTGATACTGATTGTAATTGTGATTGTAGGTGGTAGAGGAGCTGCTGTCTAGCTCTGAAACCATAGGAGCAGAAACCGCCAAAGCCATTTCAGATGCTGCAATGCTGGAAGTCGCCAGTGTCACAGTGGGTCAGATGGTACGGTGACTTTCCATGATCAGTGTTGCCAATTATTTTCAATGGAAAGTAGCTAAAGCCTGCTCAAAAAGTAGCTAATGTCACTAGATGATGTAATGTGCCAGCTGTCGGCACTTTACATCTGTTTCCTCTCCTAATCCGTGCTCACGTATTGCATTTTAATACAATATTGGCCAATACTTGTACTGACATATCTTAAAATAGGTCAGTGCCATTGTTTTGTCTCAAGATGCACACCAGTAATGTTTATTTTCTAAAGCACATTTATAAAAGCTACTTAAATGTCCTTCCTGAACTAAGGCCTAATCCTGACTTAAAGGGATAGTTCACCCAAAAATGAAAATTTGATGTTTATCTGCTTACCCCCAGTGCATCCAAGATGTAGGTGACTTTGTTTCTTCAGTAGAACACAAATGATGATTTTTAACTCCAACCGCTGCGGTCTGTCAGTCGTATAATGTGGGTCAATGGGAACTTCTTTTATAAGAGTAAATAAAACATGCACAGACAAATCCAAATTAAACCCTGCGGCTCATGACGACACATTGATGTCCTAAGACACGAAACGATCGGTTTGTGTGAGAAACCGAACAGTATTTATATAATTTTTTACCTCTAATACACCACTATGTCCAACTGCGTTCAGCACTCGGTTAGTGAGGTCTGATCGCACTCTGACAGCGGAAGTAATGTCTAGAACTCATTGAAGTATATGCGCGAGACATCACTGCCGTTGTCAGAGCACGATCAGACCTTACTAAGCGAGTGCTGAACGCAGATGGACATAGTGGTGTATTAGAGGTAAAAATTATATAAATACTGTTCGGTTTCTCGCACAAACCGATCGTTTCGTGTCTTAGGACATCAATGTGTTGTCACGAGCCGCAGGGTTTAATTTGGATTTGTCTGTGCATGTTTTATTTACTCTTATAAAAGAAGTTCCCATTGACCCACATTATACGACTGACAGACTGCAACGGTTGGAGTTAAAAATCATCATTTGTGTTCTACTGAAGAAACAAAGTCACCTACATCTTGGATGCGCTGGGGGTAAGCAGATAAACATCAAATTTTCATTTTTGGGTGAACTAACACTTTAATCTAAGCCTAGACTTGCCACTAGTCACTTTTTTGAAGAAAAAAAAAAAGTCGCTAAAGAGGTCTGAAAAGTCGCTAATTTAGCAACACTGTCCATGATGCTTCTCTGAATTGTAAATCCATCTGATTGCCAGTGTAATGTCAAATTCTGATGTGATTTTACAACTGAAACCTTTTTGTTTTAGGGTCCTGATGAATTTTATGAGGGAATCACCTTTGAACAGTTCATGCAGGTTTGCACTTTATAACATTTTAAGGCCAGAGTCTATTTTTTATGAATATTTATATGTTTTATGCGTTCTGCTCCATATTTCAAAGCCTTTCAAAATATACTCCTTTAGCCGTGAGAATGGAAAGCCACATTCGGCGCACGCACACTATCTAGTGGACTTTGTTTTCAAGCACTCGTCACTCGTACACGTATGCACAAATCACAAAAATTACAGGACATCTGTGAACCCTCCTGATGACGAAAATTACATCAGGTGGAAACTTATGCAGAATTCGGAACCGCATACTACTCTTACCATTTCTGCCATAGAAGGATATGGTAAAAGTAGTACTAGTAGTATACTAGTATGCGATTCCGAATTCAGCATTACTTTGAAGTCGACATAAAACGGAAGTTGCGACAGATTTTTCTTCCCTATTGTGATGTATATCCAAGTGAAACGACTTCTCGAATAGGAAAAAATGTAGGCCGCAACTTGATTTTGTCCATCGGGAATTGATTGGATCAAATCGCTGTGATATCATGTGAGTGACAGGTTGCCCTGCCCTCGCACCAGTGAACACCTCATCAGGAGATGTCGCTGCAAGAGGGCGGGGAAAATATTTAGATTAGATTACAAAGGCACATCACATAAAAAAAAAAAATAATGTGCACATATAATTTATAATAAATACTGCAATATTCCATAAAAAACAAGAATTGTCAATTTCATGGTGATTTTAAATATACAATTACATATATTTATATTTATAACATGCATGCTATTCATACCTCACCTTTCAACATCTCTCCAACAGATATTAAAAGACATCGAGATCGAGACCAAGATGAATGTTCACTTTTGGAACTTGGACACCAGGACAATTCAATGTGGGAAATGAGAGTAATTTCCGCTTCTGAACAGCAATTTTTCAGCACAGTCTTTATTTTAAATCTAAATATCTAAAATTTGGATTCATCCCTTAGTATTGAGTTTACTGCGGTTTCTTTCTCTGAAATATCTTCAATGCTCGAGATATGGTGGAAGTGACCGCGACATGCTCTGGTGGATACGTTTCAGGCACTGTTTCCACCTGGTATTGCTTTTTGGTTGATTAAAACGCATCTTAACACCAGGTGAAAACAGGTCCTTTATAGTCCAGACCTCTGAGGAAAACTGAACATACAGAATATATATATATATATATATATATATATATATATTTGAAAGATATATGGAAGAACCACATGAGACCTGGCTATTTTTGTAGCTTCTCAACTCTTGACATGCATTCAAGCATTTTGATTCATACTTTTTAGATACACTGTGTTTTTATTATGATTGTTGAGACCGCAGAACTGATTTCCCTTCTGAGCAAAATGCTTTTGTAATGGAGGAAGTCCTTACAAAGTCAACAATCTCTGTTTCCCTTAACAAAGTACTGAAACACTCCACACCCTAAGTTAATGAATCCACAAATCTTATCATTCACCTCAAAAACAACAGGGAGCAATTGTTTTGTTGCCCTTAATATGTAATCCATCTGGCTTCCTTCCATCACGTTTATATATTAATAAATATCACAGGGTGTGTAAAGTTTTTACAGCAGCAAAATTTACTGTAGGATATTAGTGTAATATTTTTGTACATTATTGTCATTTGAAATTCTCACAATTGTCACTAAACTTGAAGAGAATAAAATAATCATAGTTTTAAAAGTTGTATGTATTCCTATTGTGCATTTTGTAGATGAATTCTGTCTGAAATCATTAATCTATAATCAAGGTTATAAAATGCTTCCCGTACTATATTTAGTCAGAGGTTGTGCATTCAGTAAAAGTGGTATTTTGGTGCAAATTCATCTTTTACTTTGTTGAAACTAGCCAAATTAGAAAAATGACAACATGACATACTCGAAAAACAAAACTACACAAGGTGAAGGAAACCAGATTAAATATGGGTTCATTTGCAATGGATAAACGTGGTTTGTGTCGACTACAATGTACACTACTGTTCAACAAGAATATTAAGCAGCACATCTGTTTTCAACATTGATAATTTAAAAAGTTTCTTGAGCAGCAAATCAGCATATTAGAATGATTTCTGAAGGATCATGTGACACTGAAGACTGGAGTAATGATGCTGAAAATTCAGCTTTGCATCACAGGAATAAATAGCATTTTTAAAATATATTACAATATATAAAAATATTAGAATACTGTATTTTACTGTACTGTACTTTGACTTTCGATCAAATAACAATTGGTGAACATAAGAGTCTTCTTACAAAAATGTAAACAAAAAAACATACTTTTGAAGGATAATGTATTTTGTGTGTTAAATTAGAGCATTAAAACCACTGAAACTTAATGTTGTATGATTGTATTTCATCTTCTCAGATGATAATTTAATAGTATTATATGCTAAAATGTGCAAGGACAGAACATGATACAATTTATAAAAACAAAGATCTAGTAATTCTAGTCCTCAAACACATCTTAATGTGTCATCCAAAGTTTTGAATTTACACAAATTATGGTTAAATTAAGAATTAGCTTTAAGAAATATGACCCCAGATCATCTTAAAAGAGCAAATTCAATCTTTCCAGTCCAACTTGCCCCAAAAGCACAGTGTATCAGATGCCAATCTAAGGGCCCTTCAGTATGTCATAAGGCATCGCCAAGCCGATGTTATAGCTGTAGCCAGAGGACTCTGTGTAGTTGGACCTACAGATGGGCAGAATGTGATCCTGTGTAGATGAGTCCATTGAGAAGTCGTAGTGACAGATCAGCCCTCTGTATCTAAAGAAATAATGAAAGTATAAAATAAACAGATGGGAAAAATAATAGCAAAGAAAACATAACATAATGTCATATCTGTTTTTACCTGCGATGAGCGGTGAGGTCATCGTCTGTGATACAAGCCCCGCGAGGGTTCTTCTCATCAGGGATGTTGGCCGTCACCAGAGTGCTGCTGTTGAACCGTATGTGGCGAACCGGGTGCCTGTTCACAGACACAACAATTATGTAGCAGAAATGCATTTCTGCTTTTGAAAACAATGATCTTAACTCTGTAAAGCTTGACATAGGAAATCATAGTCAGGAAAAAAATTTTTTAAGTTTATTGAACCTTCAGACAAAATATTTAAAGGTGCCCTAGAATCAAAAATTGAATTTACCTTGGCATAGTTGAATAACAAGAGTTCAGTACATGGAAAAGACAAACAGTGAGTCTCAAACACCATTGTTTCCTCCTTCTTATATAAATCTCATTTGTTTAAAAGACCTCCGAAGAACAGGCGAATCTCAACATAACACCGACTGTGACGTAACAGTCGGGATCATTAATATGTACGCCCCCAATATTTGCATATGCCAGCCCATGTTCAAGGCATTAGACAAGGGCAGGCAGTATTAACGTCTGGATCTGTGCACAGCTGAATCAACAGACTAGGTAAGGAAGCAAGAACAATAGCGAAAAATGGCAGATGGAGCAATAATAACTGACATGATGCATGATAACATGATATTTTTAGTGATATTTGTAAATTGTCTTTCTAAATGTTTCGTTAGCATGTTGCTAATGTACTGTTAAATGTGGTTAAAGTTACCATCGTTTCTTACTGTATTCACGGAGACAAGAGCCGTCACTATTTTCATTATTAAACACTTGCAGTCTGTATAATTCATAAACACAACTTCATTCTTTATAAATCTCTCCAACAGTGTGTAATGTTAGCTTTAGCCACAGAGCACTATCAAACTCATTCAGAATCAAATGTAAACATCCAAATAAATACTACACTCACATGATCCGAAGCATGCATGCAGCATGCATGACAAACATCTTAAAGATCCATTTGAGGGTTATATTAGCTGTGTAAACTTTGTTTATGCACTGTTTTATAGTCAAGAGCTCAGGGGGCAGGGAGCGCGAGATTTAAAGGGGCCGCAGCCTGAATCGGTGCATAGTTAATGATGCCCCAAAATAGGCAGTTAAAAAAATTAATTAAAAAAAAATCTAAGGGGTATTTTGAGCTGAAACTTCACAGACACATTCAGGGGACACCTTAGACTTATATTACATCTTGTGAAAGAACGTTCTAGGGCACCTTCAAATTTTTTTAAAAGAACATATATATATTTTTAAAAGAATATATATCATTTATTAAATCAGGATTTTATGGCTCATATAGTATGATATAGGAGAATATGGATCTCATACGTGAAGAGGAAAAATCTAAATTTTATTCAGAATTAAGCAAAATTATATAATATTGCTGTTATTTTATGGCCAAAAAGTAGGAAATTCTGATAGTTTGTAATGTAATGCAATGAGTTCTTTATAACAGTACAGCAGACTACTTACTACATAAAATACATATAAATATCAGTTGTCACTCTATATCTCCCAATTATGTGTCTTAATAAGATATTTAAATTATTAGTTTTATGAAGCCCTGTAGTTTTTACTGTGGGTGGCAAAACATGTAATGATGATTGAGAGATGTACAAATAAACGTGCCTAAAAATCCTGATGTGTCAAATTTGATTCTCACATTTGAATGACTTTTCTAAAAAATGAGGTATGGATAATCAAGCAAACCTAAGCTGCTCCAGTCCAGTAAGTGTTTATCTTGAAATATTACTAACAATAGAAAAGTTATTCTTATGTTTAATTAATAAAAATTAGTAAAGATTTCACAGAAAAAAAAAGACACGTGAACCATGACCTGAAGATGGAGGTTTTTACAATAATACTAAAAGGCCAATCAGACAACAGAAGGCATGTAGTCGATTGTGTACAACAGTTTTTCTGCAAAGTTTTGATCATGTTAACAATTTACAGGCCTTATAAATTTGCATATCTTTCTGGATAATAAGGCTTTATAGGATTAAATGACTCACCAAATAACTTATTCAGATAAATTATTATTTATATTTAGTTATGCATTTGGCAGAGGTTTTTATCTGAAGCGTTCAGACATTCTCACCTATTATGCATTTCCCAGAGTTTGGCTCCTATCCTCATCTCCCACACACTGACCAATCCCTCGCCACCTCCGCTCACAACCTTCCAATCATCTGCCTGGACGGTGGTCACGCCCATGTGATGGGCATATAAAGAGACGACTGAGGATCCAGTACGCAAGTCAAACACTCTCACTCTGAAAAAGAGAAACTGTATGTCATTACTACTTCAAATACATTACACTTAAAGTGAGAGCAGTCCAAGCACAGACCGTCTGATAGGGCTGCATGATTAATTGAAATAAAAACTAAATTGCAATAGGGCTTAGTGTGATTATCAAATTACAAAGGATGTGATTTTATGAGGCATCAAAATGTATTACACTGCTCTCAGAAATACAGCTCCTATCTCTTTGAATGGGGAAACATCAAATTGTCCAAAGCTGTTCACCATGCATACAATTACATTTCATATTTGAAATCAGCAATGAAATCAGACAACTGTTTTGTTGTGTTTTTTTAAAATCAGGAAAAAAAAAAAAAAAAAAAAATTCCCCAAATCATGCAGCCTGATGCAGTCTGATGATCCATACTGTACACAAAGGGCCAGTTCACACAGAAAGCATTTTTTTCTGTTAAAAACATGAGACATAGGTCAGTGGAACGAAACATATGAAGTTGAACTCATTTAACTTGAGGACCGTGTTTTTAAAATGCCGTGTCATGCACAAGACGCTGCAAAAGATGTAAGCCATGAGCGCAACGGTCAAAGATGTCTGTCTAGAGCGTGTTTATGTAACAGAGGCCATCTAGTGAGAGCTGTGCAGGTAAACCTCACTCCCCTGATCATAAGAGGCAAACTAGCAACTGACACTAGAGACTGTAGTCTTTAGTGTCCTTCTTAACATGCTGGCCTCCCATGCTGGAGATGCCGGTTTGAATGCCGCTTGGAGCGGGTCAAGGAGGACCAGTTACATTGGTGCCATGACCTGGATGGGAGTGAGGTTTAGGGAAGCCAGCTAGTGAGAGCTGTGCAGGTAAACCTCATTCCCTTGATCTTAAGGCGTACTAGCGACTGACGCTACAGACTGCAATCTTTAGTTTCCTTGTTAACAGTCCCGCCTCATATGATGGAAAAGCCACTTTGAATGCCGATTGGAGCAGGTTGAGTAGGACCAGTTACATTGGTGTCGTGACCCGGATGGGAGTGAGGTTTAGGGAAGCCAGCTAGTGCAGGTAAACCTCACTCCCCTGATCTCAAGAGGCTCACTAGCGACTGATGCTAGAGACTGCAGTCTTTAGTGTCCTTCTTAACATGCCATGCTCCCATGCCATACACCTGGTCGAATGCTGCTTGGAGCAGGTTGAGTAGGACCAGTTACATTGGTGCCGTGTCCCGGATGGGAGTGAGGTTTAGGGAGGCCAGCTGGTGAGAGCTGTGTAGGTAAACCTCACTCCCCTGATCATAAGAGGCAAACTAGCAACTGACACTAGAGACTGCAGTCTTTAGTGTCCTTCTTAACATGCTGGCCTCCCATGCTGGAGATGCCGGTTTGAATGCCACTTGGAGCGGGTCAAGGAGGACCAGTTACATTGGTGCCATGGACCGGATGGGAGTGAGGTTTAGGGAAGCCAGCTAGTGAGAGCTGTGCAGGTAAACCTCACTCCCCTGATCTCAATAGGTGCACTATGACTGATGCTACAGACTGCAGTCTTTAGTTTCCTTGTTAACCCCTTTCCACCTCCCATGATGGAAACGCCGGTTTGAATGCAGCTTGGAGCGGGTTGAGTAGGACCAGTTACATTGGTGTCGTGACCCGGATGGGAGTGAGGTTTAGGGAGGCCAGCTAGTGAGAGCTGTGCAGGTAAACCTCACTCCCCTGATCATAAGAGGCAAACTAGCAACTGACACTAGAGACTGTAGTCTTTAGTGTCCTTATTAACCCCTTTCCACCTCCCATGCTGGAGATGCCGGTTTGAATGCCGCTTGGAGCGGGTCAAGGAGGATCAGTTACATTGGTGCCATGACCCGGATGGGAGTGAGGTTTAGGGAAGCCAGCTAGTGAGAGCTGTGCAGGTAAACCTCATTCCCTTGATCTTAAGGCGTACTAGCGACTGACGCTACAGACTGCAATCTTTAGTTTCCTTGTTAACAGTCCCGCCTCATATGATGGAAAAGCCGCTTTGAATGCCGATTGGAGCAGGTTGAGTAGGACCAGTTACATTGGTGTCGTGACCCGGATGGGAGTGAGGTTTAGGGAAGCCAGCTAGTGCAGGTAAACCTCACTCCCCTGATCTCAAGAGGCTCACTAGCGACTGATGCTACAGACTGCAGTCTTTAGTGTCCTTCTTAACATGCCATGCTCCCATGCCATACACCTGTTCGAATGCCGCTTGGAGCGGGTCGAGTAGGACTAGTTACGTTGGTGCCGTGACCCAGATGGGAGTGAGGTTTAGGGGGGTAAGTGTAACGGAGGCCAGCTAGTGACAGCTGTGCAGGTAAACCTCACTCCCCTGATCTCAAGAAGCACACTAGTGACTGACTTGTTAGGTGCCCACCTCCCATGCAGGAGATGCCAGTTCGAATCCCGCTCAGAGTGGGTCGAGTAGGACCAGTTACATTTACATTGAAAAACAACTGAAAAGTAACACAGCAGAATGGAAAAATGTGTTCTGTGTGATCAGCCACCAAAGTTACTGGGCAAGCCATGAATGGATTGGCTTATTTTACACAACTTCTAGGATACTCAGAGTTTTAGTAGCAAGCAAAATATATATTTAAAACAGTGCATTATATTAAGCTTTGTTGGATGTCGTTTGCTGTGCAATTATTAAGATTTTTTCCACATTGTCCTATTATTGTAATATTTATATAATATAGTATTGTATATAATACATTAATATATTATCTACTGCAATAACCTATTTTAGAAAAACCCACCCCTAAACTGAAAAGAAAATTAGCTTTGGTAAGCATGATGTGTCCGACAGTCTCTAAATGGTCGGATCTTGGCCAGAATAAACTGCAAAGTGGACCATACTTTAGTCAAAAGTCTGACTACGCAAGACAAATTGCCGTATGACAGCTCTCTGTCTCTAACAGAGCACCACTGTGAGATGACATTAGTAGCTGGTATAAAGAAATTACTTTTACAGGCCCAAAAGAGCTCAATTCCATCTGTCCTCTTTAATGGTACCGAAGGCAGCCAAAGAATGACTCTATGCTGGTGCTTTCCAAAAGATAATCGACAAAATTAAATTTTTCCTGGACCGAAAAAAAAACAACACTTGGAGGACAAAAGATATTAGTCACAATGAATCGTTAATGCATAGCCAAGCAGGATTTAATGCTGCAAGTAATTATGAGGATGTGCCTATCTATTGTCCTGTTTTAATTTCATCGAAGCATTTATTGTTGTATGAGGCAGTAATATATTTACTGGCAGGTTGCAGCGATCATAAATCTAATGCTAAAACAAGATCTAGTTTCACTGAGCTGTCAGCAGACAGGCTTCGTTCAATTAATCAAGAATATTCCTCAGGCACTTCCAATGCCACCAACCGTGAGCAAAAAGACAACAGGACACTCGCGGCCATGATAAGTATATGGACACAGATAGCACACATGGGCCGCCTCACCATCACCATCATCATCATCATCATCGTCATCATCATCATAACTAACTTAACCACATTTATAAACAGTTAAACAAAAGCTCAGGTGTTTTGCTTCAAGTGTAACTTCAACAGTAACAATAGAATCCAAAAAAACATTAATTCCTTTTTTTCCTAACACATAAAAAAAAAAAAAACTATTATAACTTCAGATAACATACAGGCATTATCGTTGTTAAAAACAAACAATAAATCAAAGTAGAATGTATATAAAAAGAGAAAAAATATAGGTAAAAATAAAGTAAAAAAGACAAAGAGAAAAAAGGTCACTGATAAAAGATTTAGCCAATGAAATTTTTGGATCTTTGAATAAAGTTATAGAGTGCAACAGTTGAGTTGAACTCAATTTTTCCATAGGGAAATTAATTTTTAATGATAAATTTAAAGTCTGCATGAACCAGAAGTTGTGACCGACTTAACTTCAGTATTGTGACGTGAAACAGAATATTGAATGAGAAAAATTGAGGCCGTGGATCTAGAATAGTAGGTGTTGCATTCAGTTCGTTGTCAAAGCTTGCAGCAGATTGAAGTTCTAACCAAGCTGTCAAACTGATATCATCAGAGAAGGAAAGCCATTCCAGAGGGGAAGTACATTTTCAGATTTTGATTAAAGATTACAAAGGTAATTTTCCTTTCTAGTAATAAGACCTTTTAGTAGGTTTGTGTACCACAGACCTACTGTGAGTTCCAAGGTTGTTAATTAATGCTTTTGTTGATACCATTCAAATCAACAACTTTAAATGAATAGTTTAATATTTCTCCATCGTGATTATGTCATTCGCAATGCTTCATGGGGTTGTATTTCTTTCACTGTGTCTACATCGGATGAGAGCGGCATGAAAAAAACCAACAGAACCCATTATAATGAGTGATGCTGTCTACACTGGATGCGACATGATATCTCCGACAGTAATGCCCTGTTCGATTTCTGACGTACAAAAAAAGTATTTTCAAATATTTTTTGCTTCAAAAAGTTTTTAATATTGTGATTCACTTTGTAGCTGGTTAGGATGGTTCATGGTTCATAATGCTTTAACAAATACTTTTTTTAAAAACCCTGTGAGGAAAAAAAATTGTTCTGGAACCAATGCTGATGAAAAAGTGGGTGGACACTAATGCACTATATAAATTAGCATGTGATTTTTTTTTAAGGCAGAAGCTTCCCCAACAATGTTGAGGACACTCATCCATAAATGTTTCGGTTTCCAAAAAAGCAACAACCATCATCAATCTGTTCTCAATTTTCATGCGTGATGCTGAACATACCAATCACTTATGGCTCCTATCCGTATACACTTCCTGTTCAGATGTCTGTCCAGGCAGATCCAATCAGGCACAACAACACAAACAGAGATTCCTCTCTCTCCGCAGCACTGAGGCTGAACAAACTGGAAAGCAGAACTGATGCATTAGGTCCTGGCCTTTGGCCACGCTAATAAAGGGCAGGACCTGAGCCCTCATTTCCTCTGGGCTGTTTGGTGTTTTGCCAGCAGATGAATCAGATGGGGTCAAATCATTACAGCCAAAATGACACTCCAAGGAGTGTTTCGCTTCGCTCATTCATCAAAGACCAACAAAAGGTGAGAGCTTTTGCTTTGTTGTAACCGTGGAAAGACAGACAGGGAAAGGCACAAAAAAGCAATGTTTTAAAAGACACCGCAGCTGGCCAGAGAGACATCATGTCCTCCCTCTTGGCACTCTATATAGTGTCTGAGTGAAGATGCAGTTGGAATTTATTTACAAAGACCTGCCAAGCATCTCTCCACCTGCCAAAGTAGCGCTCCCGCTGTCACAAGTGTCAATGAAATGGCTCTTTATTCGGCAAAGACTAATTGAGACGCAAGCATCAGATGTGGACCGCGCTTGTGCTTCTGTATTGAGTCCGCTGGCCAGATGTACCGCATCTCTCCTCGTCTCCAACATCTCTTTGTCCACTAAATCAATAGCCCTCGGTGATGCACCGCTGACAATAACACCATCCTTTCAAACCGAGAGCTTTCATTATTCCCATTCCCACTTCTATAAGTGCCTGAGCTTTTCAAATGCTTTCCGTAAAATGATTTTCAAGGTAAGCCAAAAATAGTTGAGAGCAAGACAGAGTGCTTGTCGTGCTTTGAAAGGACCACAGCTGTGGGGGAAAAAGTTTTTCCACTTTGGAAATAATTAGGAGGGTTTTATTCTAAGTGCTTTAATCTTGTATATCTAATGCAAATCTATTAAACTATCCAAATCTTCTGTATCTGACCAGTAGACAATGAACCAGCACATTTATCAAAAACTTCTGTTCTCAGAGCTGTGGCCTAGCGGTTAGCGCATGTGCTCCAGATACATTGAGCTGTGGTGCACATGGGGAAGGTTCGATTTTGTGTCCCGATTTCATCTGCCCTCTTAAATCACATCATTTCTTTTCTACTCTTTAGATGAATCTTAATATGCTTTTTAAACTTTTTTCAACTTGCAAAGCCAGAATTTCCAAATTCCTACTTGGAAAAGTGAATAGAATGCGAATAAATTGCTAAAGAATGTAAAAAGAAATTGCATGCATCATGCAAACATGGCAGTACCCAGGAGTGCGTCTCCCATACAACAACGAAACTCGCAGCTTCGCTACCATAGTCGTTGAGCAAATCAATAGCTAGTCATGACCATATTGTCGCAAACCTGTCGTTCAGCCACGTTGGTGAATGATGTCACGCAGGTGGTGGAGTAACAACTTCTTTAAATGAATCTGTTTGAGATCGAATTAATGCTAGATTTTCTGCTATAAATTACAGACATATAATCTGAGGACTAGTTCTCATTTTTCTCAGTTATTTTGCTTTATTTCCAGATTCAATCATAGGCTCGTTCTTACATACTAGAGCATGTATGCACATGCGCACTCTTCAAAAACTGTGCTTAAAATCTCTTGACAAACTAAAATATGTAAATGACATTTGTATATATTCAAAATAAAAGATATACATTGTACTTAATGTGAGCTTGCTTATTTTGCTCAAGATAAGGATTTATTCAGTCCACATGTCATAAAAACAGGAAACTATGCTTCTAACTACAGCTCGAGAGCGGTCGTTCCAACCACACAAGTTTGCGATGCAGTTTGCGAATATTCGTTTGAACTAGTTTCAGGAAACACCAAATCGCAGAACTATGTTAGTAACGATGGATGACTTGCGATGTTATTGGCTAACGATGCTTTTGGGAAACGCACCACAGGTAAATTCATTTTTAGCAAAAAAAATTTAAAATGTCAATAATTCAGCATATTCTTCTTATTATAATGTTAATTTATAGTGTTTTGGGGTGAAACAGAGTCAAAAGAAAATTATGACTTGAATAGTATTTGTGTTGGGACATTGTGAAACTTTTTTTTTTTTACTTTTGTCTGTACATATTTGTGACTATTTCCCGTGACACAATATGGCGTACATTGCAGAAGAATGGCATGCATGGGTGCTGAAGAAGCCTCTCCTAAAGCCCAAGCACAAAAAAGCCCGCCTAGAGTTTGCCAGGGCCCATGCTGACAAAGATGAAGACTGCTGGGACTCTATACTCTGGAGTGATGAGACCAAGATAAATATTTTTGGAACTGATGGCTTCAAAACATGGTGGTGTCCTTATGTGGGGCTGCATGAGTGCTGCTGGTGTCGGGGAGCTGCATTTCATTGATGGCATCATGAATTCACAGATGTACTGCTCTATACTGAAAGAGAAGATGCTACCATCACTCCGCGCCCTTGGTTGTCATGCACTTTTGCAACATGACAATGATCCTAAACACACATCTAAGGCCACTGTTGGATTTCTGAAGAAGAACAAGGTGAAAGTCTTTCAGTGGCTCCTGATCTGAACCCAATCGAACACCTATGGGGAATTCTGAAGAGACAAGTTGAGCATCACTCTCCATCCAGCATCCAGTCTCTAAAAGAGCTCATTCTTGAAGAATGGAAAAAGATAGATGTTGCAAAATGTTTTGTGTTCATTGAGATATTGTTATTGATACATGCTTCTTCAAGCATCTTAGAGACACGGCCACAGTTCTCCTGGATTTAGTTTGTCTCAGTTTCATCTGTTTCTTCATGTAATCACAGACGGATTCGATGATGGTGAGATCAGATCACTGTGTGGAGCACCGGCTGTTATCAGTCTTATTGTGTATTCAAAAATCTCACTGGATTATTACAATTAATGGCAAAATGAATGTTTGGAAATGTGTTTGGAAATTTTGGGGGGTGAAAATGCTGACGTGCCTAAGACTTTTGCACAGAACTATATATGTATATATGAAAGAATTACACGATTTTGGTTTGTCTGTTTTAAGTGCAAACAACAAACAATACAAGTGTGACCCCTTAGTAAAAAAAAAAAATGCCATTACCCAATTTCATTATATGAGAAAAAGAAAAGAAACATCCAATAGATCTGGCTATTTTTTTGTTTTGTTTTTGCTGATTTTATAACCAATCATAAATAAATATATTAGTTTGATAGCTTTTTGTTTATATTTCAAATAAATTCTGTTCTTTTGAATGTTCTATTTATCAATGAATTTTGATTAATAAAATGTATCACGTTTGCCACCAAAATGTTGTATTAGCTGTTTTTAAGAACAACTCTTATCAACATCGATTACAATAAGAAATGTTTCTTGAGCACCAAATCAGCATATCAGAACGATTGGATCATGTGACACTAAAGACAGAATAAATTACATTTTAAAATATATTAAAATAGAAAACAGTAATTTTAAATTGTAATAATATTTCACAATTTTACTGTTTTTTCATGTTTTTGATCAAATAGAACCAGCCTTGGTGAGCAAAAAAAGACTTTTTTTAAAACAAAATTTAACTACCTCAAACTTTTAAATGGTAGTGTATATAATAAAACATTTCTACTTTATAGTGAATATATGTTGTACTGAATGTAAGTTACTGATTTAAAAAACAATAATAAGTGATGAAAAAAAATGTCACAATTTAATCAATGGTCATAAAAATAGGCATCAATTATGCAAAACACCCTCTTAAAAGGCTTTGTGACATTCACCTATAGTAGGATGAGAGTGAGGAATGAGATAAGCACACAATTCAAGCCTGTCTCACATGAACACCAAAGCTCACCAAAGAACACCAAAGCTCAACAGGCTTCATGATATATACACCCATTCAAAATGTTTCCTCAACCCTAAAAAATAAAACTAGTTGCATTAGAGAAATGCAATACAACCTAAAAAAAACAATTCACACCAGCTGCAGGTGTAAATTAGAGTGCTACTATTTTGTCGGAACTCATCAAACTCTCCACATTTAGGAAACTCAAGTCACAGGAGGCTTTAATTTGCCAGACAGAAGACAGAAACATGTGTGTGTGCGCCAATGTAACAGTGATAGATGAGGTACACATGTTTGCGAGTGTGTCGTACCGCCTGTCTTTGTTCCCACACACCAGCAGGTGAGGAGGGCTGTCTCTCAGGTTGACGCAGGTGAAGTCTCCTGCCGAGTTCCCGACGGTCAGCTCACACTGGCTGGTCTCCAGGCTGTACACCTGAATCTGAGGAGAGAGGACGATTGCTCCTGGTGAGATGGAAGATAGATTGTAAAACTGGCAGTATTGTGTGGTAACACCTGCTAAGGTTCAAATGTCAGGCCCACAGCTTGCATCCACAGATGCCAGTTAACACGTTTCTCAAGTCTTGCATGCCTTCTGAACTTCTAAAACACTTTCAACATTTCAGGTACACAACCAGTATAAACCAACAGAAGCAACCTGTTTAACTGGCATTATAGCTTTTTAAAGATTCTAATTATGTAGATGCTTTTATCTAAAGAGATTTGATGTTCCACTGAGCTGACCAGTACACTACCATACAAAATTTGGGTGTCAATAAGATTTTTTTTTTTTTTTTTTTTTTTTAAATGAATACTTTTATTGAACAAAAGATGCAATTAAAGTAAAGCAAAAATAAATGCTGTTGATTTTAACTTTACACTTTCTAAAAAAAAACAAAAAATCCTATAAAAGAAAATGTATCACAGGCAGTTTCCATAAAAATATTAAGCATTATTAAGCAAATCATTATCAACAGTTGTTTCCTACATGATAATAAAAATAGTTTCTTGAGCAACAAATCAGCATATTAGAATGATTTGTGAAGGATCATGTGACACTGAAAAATTCAGCTTTGCATTTTCAGCACGCAGAACTGGCATATTTTTACTCATACATTTTATTTATTCTGAACATATTTGAGTAAGCTAATTCACAAAATTAACTTAAAATTATCATGCAATCTCAACTTAAATATTTTTAGTAGTGGAAACTTGGCAAGCTTTAACTATCTAATTCAATAAATGCTAACTTGCTAATTGGTAACACAATAGTTGTGTCCCAAATGACGCACTATACACTATGCACTTCTACCATAGACTGTAAAAAAAGATGGACGCTGTGACGCCACTTCCTTCCATTGTAATGAACTGAATGTAAAACGTTCGACGATGGGCGTTGATATGTTACACAAAAACGTCAGTTTGGAGCCTGGGCATGTGCAGAAGGAATCGTCGGTGGAGCCTGGAGGCGGAGTCGCGGTATCAAACTTCCGCCCAGACGACTGTGTCATCATTGATGTATTTTAAATAGGCTATATAAATTATACACAATTTAAAATTCTACCTATAAAATAATAAGCTATTCTGTTTCTAGAGCAATAATATTTTTGACAGCAAATTCAGTAGACAAACTCAATATAATATGCCTCTAGAAACAACTCTAAAATGTCAGAAACGGTCCTGCCATTTTAAATCAAGTTCAACTAACATTACAGGAGATCGATTGGTGTAGACAGTGCTCTATAATTAATTAGAGTAGGCTATCATTATTTTTGTCCTGCTAATTATTATTTTATACCCAGAAAAATAATTAGTAACTTTCAGATAATGATCACCTGCTTTTTCCCGTCATGACTAATGTTAGGCGTGTTATCTTAACTAATAACATTTATTATTTAGCTTATAACGCCCACATTTAACGTTACCAAAAAAAGTTCAGGGATCCGTCATATGCTGTAGGTAGGTTAGTACAGTTTAATGCTGAACAACTTATTTTGTCAGTGTGAAACAGAGATGGGACCAAGTCACACATGTGCAAGTCTCAAGTAAGTCTCAAGTCTTAACCTTCAAGTCTCAAGTAAGTCCCAAGTATTTTTTTCTTGGGCAAGTCAAGTCAAGTCAAGTCCTGTAGTAGGTCAAGTCAAGTCCAAGTCAAGTCACCTTATTATTGTAATTTTACCTGCAGAATCTGATCTTAATAAAGTGAAAAGACAAGATATAAGTAACTGTCAGTAAATTAAAATAATTTGGATTTGCATTGTAAATACTCATGTTCAGTAAAATACATCATGGAATCAAACAAAATTGTAACTTCATAAAATTATTTATTTTTCACTTCTGCCAACAGTGTTTGAAATGTTTTAAATTTTCAACATTGAGTCCATAAAACAAATAACAGCTTAACATCCAACAGACTCCTCTCTGAACACCTCCCTCTCTCTCTCTCTCAAACACAGTTTACATACAACATTAAACTTTGTTACATTTCTCCTCTCTCTCTCTCACAACAGCTTTACTGACATGAAAGGAGCTTTTGTTGTAGTATTGTTGTTCAGAAAATGTACATTATTTGGCACTGTATTTGGCATATCACGGTTTCGATTTTAGTTCATTGTTAAAATACAACTTAGAGACCATTTAAGCTTTGTAGGCCTATGTTTTAAATTTTCGGTTTATGATGAAACGGTGGCGGCGGCACAGGGTCATTGGGAAACACTGAATGAATGTTTAGCTGACAAATGTGCTAAAGTTGTAATATCAGCTGCAGAGGCGCACCGACACTAAGTGGGGGCCCCAGGCAAAATTCATAAATGAGGCCCTTCTAAAAGATTTTATAGCTAAAATATCTTTGTTACCTAGTGACGTAATTATACAACATATAACACAGTCAAAACACATAACAGAACAAATTGTTTTTAATTTACAAAATGTGTCAACAAATCTTACTAATTAAATAATGTCAACTAAATAAATGTATTGATATTTATTTATATTAATGCGAGCTGGATAAACTAGGCAGGGCTCAATTTTTTACTGGCCCCACAACAAAAAAATTAATAAAAGTAAAAGACAAGAAAATGGGCCTATAAAATAAGCATATTTATTGTTTCCGTTGTCTTTGTTACATTTAACCTAAATAAATAGGGTTATGACACCAAAAGCTACTAGATTAATTTATATTATAAACATTGTTAGACAAATAAACAGTAAGTAATAAAAGAGTAACAAATAATCAAATTACGAGTAATAGCACAAATAAATACAACAGAACAAACATATAAATTAAATAAATGGTGCTTTTCAAGTTTTCATGTAGGTTTAAACAGGAGATTTTCAGGTACAGAAATTGTAATCTAATGTATAACTATAGAATTATAGAATAGATTAAGATTTATTAAAGTTAATCGGTCAAGAGCAGTTACAGATGCATAAAAATGTTTTAATGTTGAAAATATAAAACGTTAAATAGCCTACTGTTATTTGAAATTATTAAAAAAAAAAAAAATTAAGACACTTCAAATGTGAAATTAAACCCGCCAGTAGGTGGCAGCGAATCACTGTTAATGAGCGAATCATTGAGATTCAACCGATTCATTCAAACGGCTGATTCACTCAGGAAGTGTTGCTCAGAGACGCAAAACAATTCTGTGGACTTTGGAACTATTTTCGTTGGTGAAATAGAGCGAAACAGACGATTTGGTGTCTAAAATGTAAGTCACTTGATTAAGTTCTTGTTCATTAAACTGTACGCTGAATAAAATCAATATCACTTGTGTAATCATGATAATATTTGGAGAAAAACGGCGCTCTTTGTTTAATCTTTATGCTTCTTCATGCTTTCTTTTTCGCTTTTGCCTGCCAGACGTATATGTCCTCTTCATGTTTAATAAATTGAATTAGGCATTTTAATGTAAGTAAGCGCTGCGCCAGTTTGAATGCGGCGGCAAAAGCATAAACAGCGTAACGAGAGAGGGGTCCCGATGCAGAGATGTTGCTGCGTCACTGCGTGTTATAATATTGATATTAACATTTCATATCATAACAAAAACCCTTCAACCGGACCGCTGCTCTGAGTGAGTGACAGGAGGCGTGTCTGTGTGAACTCGCTGTTGGAGAGAAGAGAGAGAAAGCGCTTGCCAGTGTATGGATGCCTGTATGCAGTATATACTTTATTTTTTTAAATAATTTATATATTTTATATTCAAACTGAAAACATGATGTGATTTAACACTCAAGTCATTCAAGTCATCGTGTCTCAAGTCAAGTCAAGTCCCGAGTCTTTAACTTCCAAGTCCGAGTCAAGTCTCAAGTATTTTATTTTTTGTCAAGTCAAGTCACAAGTCATAAAAATAGCGACTCGAGTCGACTCGAGTCCAAGTCACCAAGTCACAAGTCCCCATGTCTGGTGTGAAATAACGCAGAAATTTAAAATTAATTGTTAGTTATCTTCAATTTCCCCTCGAAGCTCCGACAGTCCTCAGAGAAGCCGTCAATCACAACTGTCAATCATAACGACATGCCCCGTTTCTATAGCATTAAATTGCTAGCTAACATCAAACTTATCACAAAAACAATCAGCGTGATAATTACCACCTTAAATGACCAAAACCATCTTTCAGAAAATTTTATTTGAAGCATAATTTATTTTTTTATTTTGACTTATTCCCGTTCGTTTGCATGGAGAGGGCGAGGTTTATGACCTGTACTGCATCCAGCCACCAGGGGGCGATCAAAGAGCCCACAGCTTCACTTTTCAGGACGTATGAGGCACAGCCGACTTATACACTATGTACTCATCCATGTAGTGTATGAATTTTATACATTTATTTTGTCATTAAACATCAGAGTCTGAACCCCCTCCCCCTCTGTAACGTAATTAAAGCTGCGACAGTTGAGCACATGAAGTGTCCAACATTCCACACTTCGTTTTTTTCCGTTAATTTGGTGCATCATCCGGGTATTTAAAGTGCACTTTTTCTTTTTGGAATTTTCTGTGTGAACACACTACTTGCACTATTTGTACGTAAAAACGTCATAGAATAGTGCTTAAGTATGCAAATTGGGACACACCTAATGCTTTGATAACATTAGCATTGCATAGCAATTGCTGAAAAAGTATGGCAATATAGAACATTTAACCTATATCTGTTCACAAACTAAGCTCATACTCCACTTGTCACCATGATGGTAACCCCCAACATAACAGACACTCTTCTAAATTAGCATAGCAAAATATTAAACACTACTAAGGGCCCTATCATACACCTGGCGCAATGCAATGCCAGGCATGACACCAGGGCGCGTTTTTTGCTAGTTTCCGCCTGATGCAGTTGTCATTTTCACGTCCTGCTCCACGTTGATTAAATAGCAAATGCACTCTCGCCCATCTGTTCGCCCATGGGCGTGCTGGTTCGAAAACGAGGTGTGTTCAGGTGCACTGTTGCCGCGTTGCTATTTTGAGGCAACTGAAAACGACTGTGCCTTTGACCAACAAAAACCTGGTCTAGAGTTAATGCCGCAGTATTTATTTATTTTTGTTATTTAAAGGGTGCGTTAGTAATATGCGCCTATAGGCGGGTGCATAACTCGCATACACTCTGCTTGTTACACACACAGGGATGCGCAGCAGCACACAAACATGCTAAATATTAAAAATAAAAGGATTCCTCTCTGGAGAAGCGATCAGTCTTTCCGCTTGCAAATTCCGCCATGTAAATAGCGAATCCGCCATGGTGCAAGCGTATCTGGCTTTTAAAGGGAATGGGAGATGACACTCTGATTGGTTTATTGCACGTTACGCCCAAAACACACCCATGACTGATTAAGAGACTAGGTAATACCCTTTTAGACCATTTTTCGTTGTTAAACTAGCAAAAGTGGATTCAGACACGGTGTAAGTGCACCTGCGCCATGCACTTCAGACCATTATATTGTTAAAATAGGGCCCTTTATCTCTCACTTAACATTAATCTTGCACAAAAAAACATTCTATAATGCTTAATTTTAGCATTTACTCTCCCTTTCGAGTGTCAAAGCATGGCAAAAGCATGCTGGGAAATCCCAGCCCAGTTCCAGTTAAATTTAAGTTTTTCTAAATTAAAATAAATACATTCATAAAACTCAAAACAATGAAACAATTCAGATTACTTAGAATGTGTCAGTTTTGTGAACTCAAAATAAAAAGAAAGTTCTCAATACTCATAGAAGTGAATTTGATTGAACTAATTTGTTTAATTTAACTTTACCCTACTCAAACCAATTAAATGTTTTAAGCATTAGGGTGTATAGTTCCTTCAATATATTAGGAAGCAGGATTTTTAAACTTCAAACTATGACACTCACTTCCACCTCACTTGATCAATCAAACTTTTGTGAAGACCACAGAAAAATAAAGTGTCCAATTATTGATTATGAACTGTTGTACCATCAGTTTCCTGCAGGTGCTTTAAAACAGCTGAAGCTTTTGACTAATCCGCTCACATAAAACAGTCTCTGAGGTAATTCAATCCTAAAAAAGAGACTGGTTAACTGATTGCATCAGCTGCCATTTAAACAGTGAGCAAAGGACAGACTACAGCATGAGCCAAATTGGATGCAAACTTTGAGGCAACAGATAGAGATGTTAAACAAAAGAGAGAGAAGAGAGAAGAACTGCATGATGTCAGATTTGAGCTCATGCCAGCTGTTTAGTGCCTTCAGTTTGGGCCAGACACACTTAATTGTGAGCCACCGTGCTGCCAGCCAAAATCCTTGAGAGGACCCAAAAATTACAGCCAATGGGAGTTTGTCATCAAGACACGAGAAAAGCTTCCAATATGTAAAGCTACAATATGTAAAGACTTGTGGAGGAAAGCTGATTAGAATGAATCCGTGATGAGTGCATATGTCACTGGCAGGAAGACAGACTACTGGGATTATGTTGGGGATTTATTCATCATTACAGGATTCAGGAGGTTATGGAGACATTCACACAAGTAAACAATGATTTAGCTGCTGAGTTGTGGTTGAGCACATTTAACAAATATCATTTTAATATACATATCACCTCTGTTACTTGCATCAAAATTGAATTTTGTCATGTGAAAATACACCATTTTCACTTTATTAAAATGTAAACTACTGTTCAAACGTTTGGGGTCAGATTGTTTTAAAAAAAAACAAGAATACTTTTGTAAATCTGTTTTAAGAATATAGGAAATAGGGCTGGGCGATATATCGCATGCGATTGTCACGCGCATTTTGTCAGTAAAGCCGGTCCCCTGATTACCGCTAAATCGCCATCACCTGCTTTCAAATGGAGCGACATTTAATAGACAGAGCCGTAGATCACTGATAAGCCACGCAATATCGCGTTCATATCGCAGATGTATCGCCTTCGATAATGAACGCGATATTGCGTGGCTTATCAGTGATCTACGGCTCTGTCTATTAAATGCCGCTCCATTTGAAAGCAGGTGATGGCGATTTAGCGGCAATCAGGGAACCGGCATTTCGTCAGTAAAGCCGGTTCCCTGATTGCCGCTAAATCGCCATCACCTGCTTTCAAATGGAGCGGCATTTAAGCGGCATTCGATATATCGCCCAGCCCTAATAGGAAAAGGTTAAGGATCATGTGACGCTGAAGACTGGAGTAATGGTGCTGAAAATACAGCTTTACATCACAGGAATATATTACATTTTAAAAAATATTACAATAGAAAACAGCTATTTTAAATTGTAAAAATATTTCAAAATATTATTGTTTTAATGTATTATTGATCAAATAAATAATAAAATAAATAATAAAACCTTAATATATATAAAATGGTTCAAGCATGTAAATA
Organism: Ancherythroculter nigrocauda; assembly: GCA_036281575.1. Classification (NCBI taxonomy): domain Eukaryota; kingdom Metazoa; phylum Chordata; class Actinopteri; order Cypriniformes; family Xenocyprididae; genus Ancherythroculter; species Ancherythroculter nigrocauda. The sequence continues at coordinate 7,987,776 of VTFQ01000007.1, forward strand.
AACAATTATTGCCCTTTAATAATAATTTATATATATTTAATAATAATTTACAAAATTACAATTTTTAAAAATTCTACAATATTTAAAAAAAAAAAAATCTAAATCTAAAATTAAGCCTTAGTACCTATAATGATGCAATGAAGCAAATATAGCACTTTGTGCTGGGTGAAACATCACACATGATCACAAGTGATACAACATTACAAATCAGTAAAATCAAATTAAAATAGTTGGCAATTATAATCCTTCAATGTTTTCTGAAAGGTAGTTTGGTAGTCATTAGAAATTTTGCTAGGTATATTATTTGTAATTTTGTTATTTTATTAGCAGGTTTTAAGGCTATTTTTAGTGCTTTTAGGTTGCATTTATTATTGTTAATTTAATGGACATGTTAATTTAAAGGTGCCCTAGAATTAAAAATTGAATTTATCTCGGCATAGTTAAATAACAAGAGTTCAGTACATGGAAATGACATACAGTGAGTCTCAAACACCATTGTTTCCTCCTTCTTATATAAATCTCATTTGTTTAAAAGACCTCCGAAGAACGGGAGAATCTCAACATAACACTGACTGTTACGTAACATACTTACGCGATTAGACATGTTGCATGACGAACACTTTGTAAAGATCCATTTTGAGGGTTATATTAGCTGTGTGGACTTTGTTTATGCTGTTTAAGGCAAGCGCGAGCTCCGTGGGCGGGGAGCGTGAGCATTTAAAGGGGCCGCAACCATAAATTGGCTCATATTTAATGATGCCCCAAAATAGGCAGTTAAAAAAATTAAGAAAAAAAAATCTATGGGGTATTTTGAGCTGAAACTTCACAGACACATTCAGGGGACACCTTAGACTTATATTACATATTTTAAAAAGACGTTGTACGGCACCTTTAATGGACAATGACAATAAAAATCAATCAGGTAGAAACCAAAACTGTTAAATATAACTAAAATCATTATTTACTCTTGTAATGTGTCCTGTAATACTTGGTATAATTCTAAATTTTCAAGCCCTTATATCTTCCAGAAGTGGAGATGTTAATCAGATTCATACTGATCTCACGAGACACTGCTCTATGTCTCTGAATTTCAGCACCTGGAGGTGCAACAGTGTGCCACATTTTCACCAGCCTATCTGGCTGTTGAACATGAAAGTGGCGCCTCAGGGTTTGCCAGCATGATCTGCGTGTGTGTGTGTCTGGGTCAGTGCTTCAAACGCACACATACACAACAGATGCCCAGAGCTTCCAACCTTCCAACTTAAAGACAAAGATGATGACAAAAGAAAGCTGAAATAACACAGTTGACCACCACATACACTATATACAGCAGCTAGGGAAAAAAACAAACCAATACAGATTCAAACATGGGTCTAGACGTCTAGGTAAAAACTGCTGAGATCCCAATCTCATCCTAATCATTACATGTAATCATAGACGTGCAGTAGTAATAACAGTAATTCAAACATCCGAATGTGCTCAAGTTCAAAAATAAACACCAAAACATGATGTATGACTCACTCTGTGACCTCACAGACAGTGAACTCCATTTGCCACCTGTTTTTGACAAGTTTTAATGAGGCATATGTCTTCTCATTTAATAGCACACAAACACCTTGGATTCACCAGCGTCAGTTCTGGCACATCCGACTTCCCTCTCGCAGTTTGAAAATCCTGTCAACATGCAACACGGCTGACAGACATGACATCACACACGGATGCGAAAGGTGCTAATCATGAATTGTTAGAATGAAAGCTTGTGGAGTATTCACAGAGGAGTGACACCACATGAAACAAATGAGTATGATTCCTGCACAACGTGCTGCAATAACAGTGTCAGACAAAGTCCTGAGATCATAGACTAAAGAGAGATGCATCAAACTAAAGGAAGGGGAAAATGTTCACATAAGCAGTTTTTTACCCTTGCAAAAGCTAAGAAAGCTTTTAGAGGGTTTTGGGCACTTTTCTGTTGGCCAAGCTGGAAGACCAGCTTAAATCAGCTTTAACCAGCAAGCTAGCTTAAACTGGTATAAACAGTTTTTTCAGCAGGGAGTAATATCCAAAAATCTAAAAATGTACAACATAGTCTTCTTGCAGAAAAATCATTTCACTGCCTATATTCTATGAGTATCAGTATTGTTAGGAAATGCAAAAATAATTTTTTCAAAAATTGATTAAACAAGATAAGCAACACGAAATATTCTTGTAACACTTTCCATTAAATAGTGAAACAAGATAGTCCACTAGAGGCTGACTTTGACAAACTGTCCTGTCGTTCAAACTCTCGGCTCACTCTAAATAGCCGCCCCGGTGCCCGTTTGGTTAATGAGAGTGTTTAAATGGGGGTGATGTCAGTGCAGAAAGAGAGCCAAAGCATTGTGTGATACAACAGGACACCATCTGCATCCATCTATCAAGCACTCATCTGATTACTGTCAACATGTACGCCTGTCGCTTCACTGAAAAACTACCAGTTTCCCCTGAGAAAACCCATCCCTCCCCCTCGAGCGCTGATCTCCCCCCAGACACGAATGCTGTCTATTTAAATGGTTGCATAAATACGCTGGGGACTATTGTGATTTGGAGAGGTTTATTTTAAGGTCTATTTTCACATGATGTTTGGGCTTTTAATCAGGAGAGTACGAGCACAAGACTGCACCGGCTCAAACTCAAAGCTCTGGAGAAACTTTGCACTAGGGTTATTATCGTTAACTAAAACTAAAATCAAAACCACGAAAACCATGTTCATTACTTTAAATAAAACATTAACTAAATATATTAAAATTCAAGTCTAATTAAAAATGAACAAAACGTACATAATGCGTCAATACATCACCAATCCTTCTTCCAAAATGTGTTTTTGTCTTACTCTGATTCACTATGGTAAGGCTGTTATAAGCATTTATATTTTAGACCGAGCGTCATATCCGTAAATAGAGAAAAGCTGCTCTAGCTACTTTGACGTGTGTATTGTGTGGGAGTGGCATAGGTTAGTTGTCACAATGAACGAGAAAGTTTGACATGGAGCAGCTAAATCTTGAACCTCACCTGTTTTAAAAAAAAAAAGATAACGTGACAGAGCTCGTAATAAAATAAGAATCAACATTAGTTTGGCTTTTCTGAGATGGCGAGAACTGAGAGATTTGACATGTTGCAAAAGCAATGTGGCAATGGTGTTTTAATTACTCAACAGGTGAGTAAGGTATTTTAGGGTGTTTTCACACTTGGTCCTTTTCAGGGGGTCTGAGCGTGGTTCGCATGATTTTTGGCCCATATGTGAACACTCCAAACGATCTCAGACCCCTTAAAGGTGCCATCGAATGGGAAATTGAATTTACCTTGGCATAGTTGAATAACAAGAGTTCAGTACATGGAAATGACATACAGTGAGTCTCAAACACCATTGTTTCCTCCTTCTTGTGTAAATCTCATTTGTTTAAAAGACCTCCAAAGAACAGGCGAATCTCAACATAACACCGACTGTTATGTAACAGTCGGGATCATTAATATGTACGCCCCCAATATTTGCATATGCCAGCTCATGTTCAAGGCATTAGACAAGCCAGTATTAACGTCGTCTGGAGCAGCACAGCTGAATCAACAGACTTTATGCAGGCAAGCAAGCAAGGACAACAGCGAAAAATAGCAGATGGAGCAATAATAACTGACATGATCCATGATAACATGATATTTTTAGTGATATTTGTAAATTGTCTTTCTAAATGTTTCGTTAACATGTTGCTAATGTACTGTTAAATGTGGTTAAAGTTACTATCGTTTATTACTATATTCACAGAGCCGTCGCTATTTTCATTTTTAAACACTTGCAGTCTGTATAATGCATAAACACAACTTCATTCTTTATAAATCTCTCCAACAGTGTGTAATGTTAGCTTTAGCCACGGAGCACTATCAAACTCATTCAGAATCAAATGTAAACATCCAAATAAATACAATACTCACATGATCCGAAGCATGCATGCAGCATGCATGACGAACATTTTGTAAAGATCCATTTGAGGGTTATATTAGCTGTGTGAACTTAAACTGTAAATGCACTGTATTATAGTCGAGAGCTCGGGGGGTGGGGAACGCGAGATTTAAAGGGGCTGCAGCCTGAATCGGCGCATAGTTAATGATGCCCCAAAATAGGCAGTTAAAAAAATTAATTAAAAAAAATCTATGGGGTATTTTGAGCTGAAACTTCACAGACACATTCAGGGGACACCTTAGACTTATATTACATCTTGTAAAAGAACGTTCTAGGGCACCTTTAAAGACGAACCAAACCGAGACCATCTCGGGAGGTGGTCTGAGTACGGTTCGATTTCATCTTACGGTACGGTTCGCTAAAACACCTAATCTGAACACAAGCCGCTCTGGGCTCACTTGATTTTTCCGTTCGTGAATTCCAATGTAGTTTGGTCATATTTAAGAGCATTTGTAGCATTTGCAAATTTTGGCTACAAACACATAGGCTACAATGTAACTGAATGGGATCAAATTTTGAAGGCCATAGGGTCAAGCCATCAAACACTGAACTGGACTAGATCCAAAAAAGTGGACCAAAAAAGGATCTGAGTCACTGTCCCTGTGACAGTGTGAACGTAAAGAGAACTGGGTCCTTTTTCACTTGGTTCACCTCTTGGTCAACTTAAAGGGGTCTGAGTTTGGTTCTTTTAAAGAGGACCCAAGTGTGAAAACACCCTTATTGAACAGATAAATTGCCATATGTAGCTCTCTAACAGAGTTCAATGTAAAGCATTATCTATTGTGAAGGGTCATTTAATTATGGTTGTTGTAGTGATGTGCTGGAATTTATTTTCAAGGAAGTAACGTGTTTAATAATGGGTAAAACTACAGTACATCTTCAGCTAGTTAGCTTGAAATCCTTTCCATCTTAACTGGTTATATCTCTTAAGCCTATTAGTGAATAATTTTGAGCAGTGGGATAATCATATTCATCCACACAGTCACGCAGAGCCAAAGCACAACCAAAACAAAATGCAAAATGCATGCAGTTTTGTTTTTAATCGCTAGAGGACCGTTCTGACGTAGAACACGGAAGCACTGCACTGCGTCTACAACGTCAACAGCATAGGAGATTGACAGGGAAGAGAAGAAATTGTTAAATAAAGTGATTATTTTTGTTTTGTTTTTGCGCAGAAAAAGTATTCCCGTCGCTTCATAAAATTAAGGTTGTACCACTGTAGTCACATGGACTATTTTAATGACGACTTTACTACCTTTCTGGGCCTTCATTTTTGGGTGAACTAACCCTTTAACAAAAATTGTAATATACTCTTAAAAATAAAGGTTCTTTATTGGCATCTATGGTATAATGAAAGACCTTTAACATCCATGAATCCTTTCCATTCCACAAAAGGTTTATTTAAATGTTCTTCACACACACACACACACACACACACACACACACACACACACAAAAAAAAACAAAAAAACAGTTCTTTTAAGAATTGTTTACTGAAAGGTTCTTTTGGCGAACAAAAATGGTTCTTCTATGGCATCACTGTGAAAAAACCCTTTTGGACCCTTTATTTATATGAGTATAGTATATTAGTTATACTAAAATAACACTGCTTTGCACCATCTACGGCATGACAAAGTTAGAAACAAACTAGGGACTCTTAGGAGAAGCATTGGGACCAAAGTTTGAGTTAATTAAAGTAACGAGTCTATTCCTAAGATAACAACATGAGCACAGAGCAACTTTTTATTTATCGTGACTTTGGGAATACGGTCACAATGCACTTCACTGGTGGGCTCAAATTATGTAAACAACAGGGATCGTCCACAAGAGATCACCAGACGCACTTGTTGACATCATGTGGTGGTGTGGTTTAGTGGTCAAAGCAGGTGTACCAAAAAAACAGTAGGTTCAAAACTCATGAGGTATGATCCATAAAATATCACCACTGTGCCCTTGAGCAATGCTCTAAACCTCAGGTTACACCTCAATCCCCACTGACCTTGTAATAATGTAGTGTAGTTCACTTTGGACAAAGCATCTACTAATACTTACATCATGCAATATAAGAACAATACTTTTGCACAATTAAAAGATGAAGTTTAGGAGGGACCTTGCTCTCTAACCAATGGTAATAGTCATAATTTCTACTATTCTGTGCCTCAGAAATTACACACTTAAGCTTTAAATGTTGTGTACAATAAAAAATCAAGTCAACACGGTGTAAATTTCACCACTACCATTTGTTGAAATGCGTCATACTCAAGCATTACATCTGAGGCATTTTTCCAGAAATGGCCAGGGAGGCTCAGCCTCAAAAATGTATTTTATATTAATCTAACAACAGAAAATATGATCAAATTAAATGTTGTTTTAGTAAGAGATTACTCTGGTCAGTGACAGCTTTAAAAAAATCAAATCTCGAAAATCTAATGTTTCCTCTGATGCATAAATTAACCAATCAGAATGGATATGCAAATGGTGCAACATAAAAGGCAGCTTAAAACGGGAAATGGAGGAAGAAATTAAATTTGCCTCCTTCTGTAAAAATAGCCAATCATTTATCAGAAGTGGTCTCTCAAACCTGTATATGGTACAGCAAGATGTGCCCCATTAGTTTTCTACACTGACAATAAGATATTCAACGGGAAAAATGTTTGGCGAGACTTGATTTAATTTATTATAAATTAAATGGATTATGAAAAGTGGCATTGCATAACAGAATGGTATTGAAAAATAGGAGTGCTTGGTGAGGTCAGGCATCAAAAGAAAGTCGTTTTGTCGGAGTCGATAGCCTTGTGGGCAGCGTTCTGACATATAGCGCGTTTGCGCTTCGGGCGACACGAGTTTGAGTCCTGACTTGTGGACCTTTCCTGATCCCATCCCTCTCTCTATCTCCCACTTCACTTTCTGTCTACTTCTGTCTCTATCGTACTGCAATAAAGGCAAAAACACCAAAAAAGGTAAGTCGTTTTAATATTATACAGATTTGTTTTTTCATATTAAGAAAGTATATAGGCTCTAACGTAAAGTTTGGGGTCAGTTCAGTTTATGTTTTTGAAAGAAATTTCTTATGCTCACCATGGCTGCATTTAATTGAACAAAAATACAATCAAAAAAGAAATATTGTGAAATATTATTACAATTTAAGATAACTGTTTTCTATCTTAATGTATTTTACAATGTAATTTATTCCTGTGATGACACAGTTGAATTTTCAGCATCATTACTCCAGTCTTCATTGTCACATGATCCTTCAGAAATCATTCTAATATGCTGATTTGCTGCTCTAGAAACAATTCTTATTATTATCAATGTTGAAAACATATTTCATATGCATATATGTATTTTATATGTATAAGGGCTGCCTAACGATTAATCGCGATTAATCATTTTCAAAATAAAATAAAATGTGTTTACGTAATATGTGTGTTCTGTGTATAATAATTATGTATATATAAATACATGCACATACATGTATAAATTTAAGAAATATATACATGTATAAATAAATATACATATTTATATATATTTTATATTACATATAAATATAAATATTTTATATATAAATATATTTTTTTTCTTAAATATATACATGTATGTGCATGTATTTATATATACATAATTATTATACACAGAACACACACATATATTACGTAACAGACTTTTATTTTGAAAATGACTAATCGCGATTAATCGTTGTGCAGCCCTATATATGTTTTTTTTTTTTTTTTTTTTTTTTTTTTACTATCATTGTGGAAAAAATTATACTTTTTTTTTTTCAGGATTCAGGACACAGATACCTTGTTGCCCCCGTCATTCATGCCCCATCCGCAGCTCTTGATCCCCAGTGCAGCTCTGCAGGGTGACATGTCCACACAGGTTACTGGATGGCCGTACACATAGTGAAGAATTCTTGGCTCCTGTTCTTCCTTCCATTTGGAATCCAGCAGGTAAACACTCTCACCTGCCCATACTGTGACCAAAGGGAAATCCCATCTCCCTGGCACCACCAATACCCCATCTACCTGAAAAAACACACAGTTTCTCTGATGAATACATTAGTTGTAGATGCAACAAACAGTTTAATTCTATGGAATGCCTTGCTGGTGCCAAAATCACCCACATGCATGACTCATTTTGTCAACTGTTACTATGGTTGGCATCTTCTCTGCATGTCTCAGATTAGACTTACAGTCGTTGGTAACTGAACGAGACATCTTGATCTCCAGTAGCCCTTCTCATCTGGTGCATCCACCCGCACATCTGGTCCTGATGCAGAGGCCAAAGCCGGACTGTCAGGACTTAGATCCAGTGCATGAACCCTACGTAGGTGCTGGTACTGGTGAATGGGCTCAAGACCGGTTTCAGTGCTCCACACATCTACACACCCTAAACGTACATAAAAATTATTATCAGATATTTCAGTGAAAAGCATTAACCATCATTAACTAACAGTGAGCAATACATTTGTTACAGTATAAATCACTAGTCAATAAAAATTCAACCGTTTATTGTTAGTTCATGTTAGTTCAGGTCTATTAAGGCAAGACTCTATAAGCAAAAACGTTTTTTCATGCATTTGTAAATTTTGAGCTAATTGGCTTTTTTAAAATAAATTCAGAATAGTGAAAACATCCAAAATACACTTTTACGTGTTTATTTATTGCACTTTATCTATTTGTGTCTGTAGATTTAAATTATAATACATATCTTTAAAGGCTGTTTTCTCAAAATGAGTTTTTTCCTCATGCACTGACTCAGAAATTCCACTTCAATAGCACTTACAACAAATCTCCAGTTTTATTTCTATTCATATTCTATAGGTTTTTACAGAAGGGTTTGCCTAATTGTATATAACATTTTCTTCCTAAAAACATGGTGATTTTCTGGCTATCCTGATTTATGGAGTCAAGTCACTATATTTATATTCAAGTCACTATATTATTATTCAGCTCAAGTCAGTTCAGTGTTGATCAATAACTGTGTAAAGTTCAGCAATTTTGAAATGAGTTCAATTAGCAGAGTGATAACTAATCAATGGAGTGATAAAATGGAGATATCCACAATCCCCTCTGTAAATCGTTAAGTCTAATATGTCAACAAAATGAAACGAGAATTTTAACCTTTTCAAACTGTTCAAATTTTGTTCTGGAAATGTATACAAATTAGTTCATTTTTAATTATATCACTCCTAATTTGCACATACAAACATAACATTTCAGAACACAAATTGTTTTTGCAATTCTTAATGTAATCTGGGGAAAATGGGGAAGTATGGTGATGTATATTAATTACATTATTCACCTGACATGTCTTGCCTTAAATAAAAAGGTACACTATGTAACCTTTGGCCCTCTAGTGGTTAAAAAACAAAACTGCATGGATTTTGCACAAGAACATTGATTTGGCTGTGCTTCGGCTCTGCGTGTCTGTGCGGATGAAAATGACCTTTCACAATAGATAATGCTTTACAATGAACTCTGTTAGAGAGCTACATATGGCAATTTATGCTAAAAAAAAAATAGCTTACTCTTCTGTTGAACAATAAAAATGGCATCTCCTTTTACAACATTTCAAATCCCTCAGTTCTCGCCATCTCAGAAAAGCCAAGCCAGTGTTGATTCTTGTTTTATTTCGAGCTCTGTCATGCTCACTTTTTGCCAGGAAACTCTCCTCTGTTCTGCGTTTTCTTTTAAAAAATAGGTGATTGCCCGGAGGTTGGAGATTTGGCTGCTCCATATCAACCTTTCTTGTTGTAAATTTTAGCTGCATCTAGCTGTGACAACTAACCTATGCCACTCCACACCAAACACACGTCAAAATAGCTGGAGCAACTAATTCACTATGGTAAGCCAGTTACAAGTGTTTGTATTTTTTCTCCATCCACAGACATGATGAGACATGCGAGTGACGTATGTACGCAATTTCTTGTGAAAAGCATCCGACAGGGGTAAGACAAAAACACGTTTTGGAACAAAGATTGATGATGTATTGACTTATTATTTCAATTTTGTTCATTTTGAACAAAAGTTACATAGTGTACTTTTAAATAATATTAACAGAAACAACTTTTGATTTTAATTGATTTTTAAAAAAAATAGTAAATCTTGAAATTAACATTAACTAAGATTAATAAATGCTTTAGAAGTATTTTTTATTCCTAGTTCTTGTTAATTAATGCAGTTTACTAATGGTAGCAAAGAAGTGCAAAAAGAAGATGGTGAAAAAAAACTGAAAATCTCTTACCATTCTCATAAGCAGCTGTAGCTACAGTCTTATTGACACGTACATGACTAACGTAAGGTGCAGGGGTTTCATCTCTGATGGAATGTGTGGTGTGCAGGTATGATTTGTCCCAGTGAAGAGTGTCCCACAGACGGACATCCCCAGAAGTGTAGCTGTGTAGAACAGATTAATTGCATTCAATGATTATATGATCGGTAGTGTTTGGATAATTGAAAACATGCAGCTTATTAATTAAATATGCCTTAGTAACACACACCCAGCGATAACAAGACCAGCACAGGAACTGACATCACACAACACCTTTCCTAACTCGTACTGCAGGTGACGAATGGATCCAACACGATTCTGTCCATTTAAAAAATGTAAAAATAGTTTAAGAAAAATGTAATTACTTTTGCATCTCAGATATATATATATATATTTTAAAAGTCATTAATTCTAATCATTAATAATAAATAATTAACTAAAGTCATAAATTCATTGAACATAAAAATAAATATTAGTCTGCTATAAATATGATATAAATGTCTTGTTGAAGAATAAAATATATTCTGGGTTTGAAAAGGCATGGTGCTTACCTTCCAGTTTGACTTGACCCCATTCTCTGTGTTGCGACAGTCTCTGAGCGTGCTCTTCCAGCAGGGGGAGTCAGAGATACTTGCCCCATTGTTATAACCTTCCTCCAGACACAATCTATGCCACAGGACTTCATCCTCAGCCAGCACCTTCCAGGATTTACTCACCTAAAACAAAAGCAATGAAGAGAATATTAACCACTGAACTTAAAATATATCACAAGACATTCATAAAGTATTTGGATTGCAATTACAGCAAATTTGTTGCTTTGTGGTGGTGAGAAACCAAAGCCCCTTCTCTGAATATATATTTTTCCAGTAATTATGCAATACATTATCAGCAGCCTAGAATAAAATAGACTCTTGATTGATGAATTTCAATGAATATTCCAGGTGATAAAAACAATCATAAAAAAATTTACATTTATATGTATGCAATTAGGAAATGTTTTTTCTAAATAGATTTATCCAATAAGGGAACATGAGCATGATCCCTCACAGAGCCAACAGTATTCATACGATATTCAATTACAGGTTTATTAGAAGCTGAGAATAACAAACAAGCTAGAGCAGTGTGTGTGTGTGTGTGTGTGTGTGTGTGTGTGTGTGTGTGTGTGTGTGTGTGTGTGTGTGAGTGTGTGGTTCAGGTATACCCTACATTATAGGGAAAAAATGTCCCCACAAAGATAGCAATATCCAAAATCCTTGTCCTTGTGGGGACATTTTTGGTCCCCATGAGGAAAACAGCTTATAAATAATACTAAGTGATGTTTTTTGAAAATGTAAAAATGCAGAAAGTTTTCTGTGATGGTTAGGTTTAGGGGTAGTGTATAGAATACACAGTTTGTATAGTATTAAAATAATTATGTCTATGGAATGTCCCTATAAAACATGGAAAACCAACGTGTGTGTGTGTGTGTGTGTGTATTTGTGTGTGTGTGTGTGTGTGTATCTCTAAGTGCCTTGGCTTAAAGGGTTAGTTCACCCAAAAATGAAATTTCGGTCATTAATTACTCACCCTCATGAAACCTGCAAGACCTTAGTTCATCTTCGGAAAACAAACTAAGATATTTTTGATGAAATCCGAGAGCTTTTTATCTTCCATAGAAAGCAAAAAATTACCACATTCAAGGTGCAGAAAAGTAGTAAAGACATCATTAAAATAGTCCATGTGACTACAGTGGTTCAAACTTAATGTTATGAGTGCACAAAAACAAAACAAAAATAGCGACTTATAAACTTAATAACAATTTTTCCTCTTCCCTGTCAGTCTCCTACGCAGTTGACACAGTGAACGCAGTGCCAATACTGAGCTTCTCTAATTTAATTTTTGGGTGAACTAACCCTTTAAGGTTGTGTCCCTGCTATTCTAATGTCTGTGGAAATCCTGTAGAATAGAATAGAATAGAATAAAATATAAATGTATGCACTCATTCATATTTACCTGAGCACATCGTCCTAGATCCGTTCTGCCCAGGAAGTGGAAAATCTTTAGCGCCAGCTCATAGGGCAACTCCACATCAAAGAATGGGATGTCATTCACCTCATTCTAAACAAATGATATCCGGGATTATTATTAATAAAAGCACAGTCAATATCATGAACAGCTACATAACAGGAGCGTTACCAGGTCCTGAAGGAACTGCTCAAGCAGTTTCTGGCACTTGTTTTCTTTTTTGGGGCGCGCGTCTGTGTTGAGCGCGTCGCTGTCGGGAGCGCGCTTCCTGCGCGTTCTCTCCTGCTCGATTCTGTCCAGTAGTGGACTGCTTCTGCCGTCCAACAAACCCTCGGCGATCGACACGTACTCCGGCTGGTCTTTTGCTGTTGGCTGAATTTGCTGGGACGCATTGCTCTGCTTCTCCCAAAAGCTAGTGCTCTGGTGAACAGATGAACTGTCTTTACTGAGATGCCCAAAATATCCCTCTTTGTCTTTACCGGATGTCTTGGGGTTTTTCTTTAACTCCTGTTTCCAGCGCTCTCGAAAGTCCAAAAGCTCATCCTCGTCCATTCCCTTTTAATCACGTTGTTTTTTCATTCATATTTCTAAATGTCATATTCAAACGCAAGCCTTGTGGAATACCGCTGTTGCCATCAAAACAAACAGTGATCCGACAGCGAAATGGCCTCGGCTGGAACATCATGTTCACGTAAAGGGTTCCGCATGGCGCATATTCCTCACCCAACCAAAGGAACAATTATTTACAACAAAAGACAATGGCTGTGTCTCAGAGACTAACGAGCTGTCTACATAGACAGCATTTCGAGCATCATCAGCTGCAAAAAATCTAACACTAAAAAACTACACGTGTATAAGACAGACGTCTGCTCTATTCTACATGTTTGTCTGAAGCAAAGAATATGTTACATCACTGATTACTGAGGTTTGAGAGAAAGGCTTCAACATGGAAGCAATAAAGGCATCATTATTTTGGATTATTTCAGCATCTCCTGCTTCTTCCATTAACTAATTCTTACTAAATGTGTGTTTATCACTAAATATGGGTCAGCACCATCAGATATACATAACTGTGTCATTTATATTGACAAATTAAATTATGTAGGCTGATTATTATAACTATTGACAAATATACTGAAAGAATGAATTGGCACTACTGGTTTATATATTGAATTCATATTTTGTTACATGTATTAAACGCAGTATTTTGTTTTGTTTCTACAGCTAATAGGATTTTCATGAAATTGGGTAAATCAAATTCATTTTATAACTTGTGTGAGCAACACTGATATGATTGTGACAGAAAATATGAGCAAAATTACTGAAATTATTTTTTTCAAACTTACTAACTGCAATGCTGAACTTGTAGCAGGTGAGATAAAGGATCTTCATGATGAAAAATGACTAATTCTGCTTATAACAATTTTTATAAATATCAGGTTGTGGCGACATGTTTTATACATGTCATAATCAGTAAAATGTATCAGACAAATAATACTCATAATACTAATTTTATATATGGAATAGGATGGAATATTTATATGAGTTCAGTGGTATTATTTGTCTGATGCATTTTGGAATATCGGAATTTTACAACCATGATTTCTATAAACTTTTTATGAGCTTTTTTTATTCTATTCCTTTTTTATGACTTTTTTTATTCTGTTCTATTCTTTATTCTATTCTTTTTAAAAAGCTTTTTAGCACTACTTTTGTTAAAATAAATAAATTAAACTTTTAAACCTATCTGTTTTAAAATTTCCTGGTGTTCCAATGCCAGTGAGAACTATGTACAAAAGGATAGAATAGAATAGAATAGAATAGAATAGAATAGAATAGAATAGAATAGAATAGAATAGACATTTATGCACTCATTCAACTTTTCTGGAAAAATGCACATGTGATTAGCTACAAAAAATATTAAACAGAATTGCATGAGAAAAAATACCCACAAATTAGCCTACATATAAAAGATTTTCTATTCTGCTACACATTTACTATTTTTTTCTACTTTATTGTAGTCTATATATGCGCGCTATGAATGCTGTCTAGGTAGGCAGCTCAGTAGGGTTTGAGACGCAGCCGATGTTTTTAATATTTACATGCATACAAAATCTCATAAATAGAGTAAGTGCTCACATTTGAATGAGCACAACCGATACAGCACATCACCGATGCTATTCATAATCAGTAATGTCTGTGAATTACACGACCACCCCCTTGTTGCAAGAAAGACAAAGCGCGTGACGCGAGAGAACAGGACAGGGAAGAGTTAACCATTACCGCTGTCTTTGGGGAGATGGTGATGTAAACCCTAAACCATGTGACACTTTAATAAATCATAGCGCCGACAGAAACAAACACACACTGTTCCATCGACAGGCGAACAAAACACCATTCTCCACATCTAATCAAACACAGCAGCGGGAAAAGAAGGCTAGATAGAGCGCGCGAGAGAGGATGTGCTGTCTGCCGGTGGAGCAGACTTTAGGCGCGCTCGGAGACTCCGTGTGCGCGCACGGATGCGCTCCGCTGCCGTTTGCGCACCGACTGCGCTTGATCGGAGACCAGCTGGAGAAGAGATGGGCTGCAAACGACAAAAGCTCCGACGATGGGCAACGAAGCGGCGGGGAAAACATCATCAAAAGATTCCAAATAGTGTGCACAGTCATTCAAGTAACGCTTCTGGTGTTTTTAGTCAAAAAGCGACACTTGTAGGTGAGACGAGGCCCTGCTGGTCTACAGCAACAGGTAAGAATGACCTCAAGTACAGACGAGCGTACGACTTTATTTACATGCGCAAGCGGCTTTCTTGGAAATACTTTGTTTACGTGTTACACATATTATATTGGAGTAAAATTTATTAATGTTTTAATAGCAATAATAATGTACACTTTGCAAGCTATTAAATTGCATATAAAGAGGAAGAACTATTATAGGCTAAAAAAAATTCAATTAAAAACTTTTAAGATTTACAATTTAGACTTCATATTCAGTTTGCATACTAATGTGACTATAGGAAAAAGGCTTTTAACAGAAGTGAACCAATGTAAATGTAAATAAATAATACACAGTGTATATAAAGCTGTTATTTTGAATGTTTTTAACAGTTAGGTACATGCAAAATATTTATGTCCTTCTAAAATCAATTATTTAAAAAATATACATTAAATGGAACGTACTAGAGGTAAAACGAAAGTCTAATATATATATATAGTATTGTGACTTTGATTTCATGCAAAAATGCAAAATATACACAATTTTGTGTATTACATCAAAAGTCAGATTCCATTTTTTTTTTTTTTTTTTTGCACTGTAAAAAAGAATTGTTGGTTAAATTTAAAAAAGTTACCTGGTTGCCTTAAAATTTTGAGTTCATTGAAATTAAAAATTTGAGTTAATACAATTAAGGTGATTGGTTTAATCAACAGAAACTCAAAATATTATGTTCTACATTAATTATCCAAGTTGATTTGACAAAAGAAAAATATTTTTTTTTACAGTGTGGTAATCTTTTACAAAATATTAAATATTATTAAAGATTTGTATGTAATTAATTAATGTCATTTAATTGGGTTTTTGCTCTTTTTTTTAGATCAAATGTCCCATTACGATGCAATTTCTGTGCACTGATACATCATGCAAAATTAGCCTAATTCCCAATTTTCCCCCATCAGATGAATCTTCAGATTCTCCTGGGACGATCCGCTCCAGATTTATCGGAGAGGAGAAGGCGCCGGTCACGTCTGCACTCTGTAGAAACTTGCCATGCAAACAGTGGGTCAATGTTTTCTCATCCATGTATATCTCACAACTTTTGCAGTAGTGTTGTAATGGAAACATGCAAACAGCAGACGCATCTGTGCTGTACATTACAAGCTGATCACTTTCATAACGACCAATACTTCATCCTGAAGTCTTCTCGATTACCGAAGCATGGCAAGCCGATGTCGTTTGGTACGCGTTTGTTTGGTTTGAAGTCTTAAGGTCAGTGCAGTCAAACCCAGCGGTGTCTCCTGGGGAAACTTTCAAAATAAAAGGCTGATGTCATTGTCCCTCGGCGTTTACGAGGAAATTTTTTCTACCACTATGGCAATAGGAGCCTTGCCTCAACTTTGATGACCTTACAGTTGAGTTTTTCTTGTTGAGAGGGTGCTTTGGATATGCAAAAGCTGTAAATGATTAAAATATGATCAATCACGGTCAATCTTCAGAGGAGAGATACCAAAAACACTGCTACCAAAACCTCTCCTCTGCATAATGCACTGTAACATTTAGTTATAAGCTACTGTAAGTGACTATGCCATTCAATATCTGAGCTGTGATTTTGTTTCTTTGTTGTTTTTATGGAGATATTTATTACTTTTATTGTCCTTTACACTGTACTCTTCTCGATGGAAAGCATATTTATACTGTAGAATGATTTTAAGTGTATTTGAACTTGATGTTGTTTACAGATGAAGACAAATCTTTTTTAGGACTTTTTATAAAGGGCTTCTGGCTTGATTGTTTGTGTCAGTGTTAATATAGAAATGTGACATGAATGAGATTTCATGCGAAATGTGAATCAAAAGGGCATGCTACTGATGTTTACATAAGCTACAATCTTTTATAGTTTACGTTACTACCATGTGTTTTAAACATGTTTTACCTCTGCTATTTTGATATTGTGAGTTTTGTCATTTATGAAAATAAAAAGGCTTTAAATATACACAGCAGTGTTATTTTAGTTTTATTCATATTTTGAATTAGCTTTATTTATATATTTTTAGTTTTCATGTTAATTTTTAGTCATTTTATTATTATTATTATTTTAAATATTGCTCTTTAGGTTTCATTTATTTTTATATCAGTTTTATTATGTATTTATTAATAATTTTAGTGCTTCAACTTAAACTTATTTCAGTTTATTGCCAAATCAACATTTCTCATTTTTGTTTAGTTTAAGTTTTTTAACTAATATTTATATTTTATTTTATTTCAGCTTTATTTCAAGTAACGGAAATGTTTTTAATAGTTTTAGATTTAGCTTACAATAATAACCCTGACACAGAGAAGACACTCTAGACATTAGGCAAATGAACTGGGATGAAAAAAATTACTTATTCAGTATTATTAATAAATGTAATTATTTATTCAACATCACTGTTTTTTTCCCATCATATTTCTGCTGTCACGATTTTATAAAAGCAATAAACCAATGAGATGATTATAATGATTTTACCAAAGTGAACTCGCTTAAATTTTCCATGGTAAACTTGCTCTAAAGCTTTATGTCTTGTGACTTATTTTAATAATTCTTATATATTACTTATTTCTTGTGACTTCATTTTAATAAACAATTTAGACCATAACAAAACTTTATACTGTAAGTGAAAACAGTTGACTCTGGATTAAGCTTGGATAAACCCCCCCCCCAAAAAGTGTTACAAATCAATTGATTATTATGCATAATAATAATAATATTATAAATGCAAGTTTTACCTGTTGAAAAGCATGTATAAGAAGACAAAACACACTTTTTTTAACTCGGTTATCAGACATAATGTAATGGTGCTATTGTACATTCAACAATGTAACATATTGTCACGCTTCCCTACAGTTCACTGCCATGTTTCATCATAAGACATTACAAAGAGCAATGTTTTATGCCTGGTGAACATGTTTCATCTGATTCAAGTGGACCAGAAAACCTTTGTCATTCAGCTGGGTCTCCGTTCAGTAGATCTGAAAGTGTGCGGACGTTGTCCCATCTTTCCAGTTACGTAGAGTTTCGACCACCGCTGACCGACACAGCGGACACGTTCTCTCGCGGTCAAACCACTGGCATAAACAGTCCTCACAGAACACATGCTGCAGAAAGACAACACATTTACCACACATTCATACACAGGAAGTCCTTCAATACTGTTTAAAAAGCATCGCAGGATGCAAGTTGAGAGCGTGCAGATCTGGAGTGGAATTATTCCCATAATTCCATTTGTGTTATTTAAAGGGGTACTTCACCGCTGACAAAATAAGCTTTTTAATAAAACTTGGCTGCCTATACAGTAGAAAGGCAAGAACAATTTGAAATCGGTGCTACTTGACTAGAGAAAATGGAGAAAAAAGGCTTTTGTCTTCCTGTTTGCCAAATAGGTAGGAAAACTTCAATACCCATAATGCACTGTGCATGTTACGTCCAAGGCCATTCCCAAGTTGTGTTTGAAATTGCCCCCTATACCCTCATTCACTATTCCCTACATTACTCCACTAATATAATTCACCTGAAGGAGTGAATGAAAACAAGTGAGTGAATTTACCATATGCACGGAACATACTTAAGAACTTCCGTAATAATATAAGCCAGCTGGAAAACTTCCGGTGTAATGTCACTTGTTGGTGTGTCAGTATCTTCAATGTCCTGAGGTAGATTTAACAGCTTCAATAGTGTAATATTTAGTTTATAATCAGATTACAGTCAAACAATTCAAACGTAAGACCACAAAAAAGACATCTCAGTGTTCCTCCTTGAAGACATTCAAATCGACCATCAGTTTTCACACTTTTGTGTGGAAAAAAGCATCAACAACCTGTAAATTAAAGATTTATTGTGTACATTAATTGAATAAAATGTGAGTTTTCACAAGTGTGCCAAAATCATTGAGCTTGTGCTGTACTGACTGACAGCTGTTGTGATTACAAAGGGAAAACGCGGTGCTCGCTTTCTGTTTAATTCACTCACAAGAAAAGTTATTGTTTTTCATGAGACTTTGTGAGTGTATTTTTAAACCTAGTGATTTTATAATGCTTAATATTTATTCAAAAGCAAAACTGGGTGAAAAACTATTACAGGAAATGGCTAATATATGTGCAAATAAATGCTCCTCTGCTGCCATCTGCCGGTTATAGTGGTAAATAATGTCTCTTTTATTTTTAAATAAAAGCGTTTTCTATTAAATACTGGATTTCCTACATCTTGAACTGTTCAGTTTTACAAATGGGGACAATCTCAGAAGGATGAACAAATAATGTTTTTGGTCATCGCATTCAAAAAAACATTTGAAGTCCTGAGAAAAATATTGCGTGACACCACGTTTCTTATTCGAACGTTCCCAATAGCTTTGTCTTTATTGCAATCAACAAAACTGGTTTAGTGGGAAATTAGGCAAGTGTGATAA
The DNA here is from genome assembly GCA_036281575.1 of Ancherythroculter nigrocauda. Taxonomy (NCBI): domain Eukaryota; kingdom Metazoa; phylum Chordata; class Actinopteri; order Cypriniformes; family Xenocyprididae; genus Ancherythroculter; species Ancherythroculter nigrocauda. Next base: position 8,007,204 of record VTFQ01000007.1, read on the forward strand.
CTGCAATAAAATATAAATACAACATTAAAAATGTAACCATTGATGGATTTGTGTCGAGGTACAGTGAGTACAAAATGACAGCTAACAGTTCACTGGAAATGCCCAAGCTGTCTTAACGAAAACCAGGAAGTAAATGTGCATATGGTCAATTCGGACACTGAGTGCACCTGAAGGGCTGCCGCTTTTGCCTATTTTTTTTCTTGCTGTTTGATAATCTTTTGAAACTTAGCAAACTGGCAGCTCCAGTGATAATGGAACAATTTATCTTGAACTCTGTCTTGGAAACTGTGTATAAACCCTAATTAATAATAAATTAATAATGAATTTATACCTGTATGATATTACGTTGTACCCACATTGGACCAGCGGTTTTGAAAATGGATGCATGAATGATTCAGCTGTGGGTGCCATCTTCTGGTCAGACACAGAAATTCATTCGGTGTGCCACTTCCACAGTGCATTATGGGTATTCTCTAGCCGTTGAATGTACATCAGTTGTACACTCGTTATTGCAGTGCATTATGGGAGTGAATGAGTGCACTCCATAACGTCCACTATGGTTTCGGACACCACTACAAATGACTGTCCCTTCAAATATTTAACCCCTATTTAAGGGTATAGGAGGCAATTTCAGACACAGCCCCAGTCTGTTATGGATAAGCTTACCAGAGTCAAATACTGCCTTGCTTTAGTAGGAAATACTTCTTAGCAAACTTTTAGTCATAATGGTGTCAACTTGTATTGCTCCCGAGTGAACTCAAAGAGTGTCTATGTTTAGCAGGAGTGAGTTACTATCGGTTTCCAGTGAAGGATCAGGCATGTTGTAGGAAGCAGCTAAAGGCTGCAAAGAATTGTTAATATGGAGAGAATGCCGCAACGAAAAATCTGAAAAAATCTGTTGTCTGTAGTCAACATTTCAATCTGGATGACCATGAACACAGTGTTTTAAGCCAAACGGAGGAGAAAAAAATTGAAATAAACTGCTGTTTTCATGAAAGCCCCGGAGCTGTCAAAAGTCATTTGACACATTTTACGTCATACGGCAGACTTTTGCTGACAAATCAAGGTGAATTTTTTTCAGTCCAGGTAACAAGGAGAACGAGAAAACATTGTTCATATATGTCCAACAATGTAACAATACAAAGCGCGTTGAAAATCGGTAAAGTTACACTTTAATAGTTTCGAACACCTTTGGTCACTGTACTGGCATTGTAATATGTGTACTAATAGTGGAATTAGTGAGTCATTGTTTTACCGCAGCACTTCCTGTTAGATTTGAAATTTTAAAGGTCTTTTACCTGACAGATCAGTGCGATTGGCTCTCTGAATTCAGCCTGGCAGATTGCACACACATCCCCAGCCTCACTGCACTGCTGAGAACTGGCTCTCGTACCGTAACTCTGTGAAACACATGCACATGCGTATATATCAATACAAAAATGTAGTAAAAATAGTAATATTGTGAGATATTATTACTATTTAAAAGACCTGTTTTCTATGTAAATATATTTTAAAATGTAATTTATTCCTGTGATGCAAAGCTGAATTTTCAGCATCATTACTGCAGTCTTCAGTGTCACATGATCCTTCAGAAATCATTCTAATATGCTGATTTGCTGCTCAAGAAACATTTCTGATTATTATCAATGTTGAAAACAGTTATGCTGATTCATATTTTTGTGGAAATCATGATACATTTTTTCAGAATTTTTGAGCATCTTATTGATAATGATTTTCTCTGGAGAAACACTTAACAGGAGACTATGTGTTGTGTATCCTGGGTTCATCTGCTTGCATCATCAATAAGGAGCATATTAAATTTGCGTACAAAAAAGCGTACAGGCCATTATTATAATGATGATGCACGCACAAAGTGACACCCAAAGAACCAGAAGCCAAAACATTTCTGGAGCATCTTAAGTGACTTTTCTAAGTCAAACTACTGTTTTAAGTATTGTTTATTGTTATACATGTACAATTGTTATATGTATTTGTTTAGTGTTCATTTTAATAAATGCCTCGGCAGAGGACGCAGCACTCACCTGTGAGCTACAGAGAATGGCGAATGCTTTTCGAATGCCAGATATTCTTCCACACAAATCAAATGACTGGAACAGAACAAAATTGCAAATTTAATGCCACACACACTCGTACAGAAAAGATCACCTGAATAATGAGCTCTGAAAAAGACATTCTGAAAGGCTCTGAAGTGCAATGCCACATGAAATTTATCTCATGCCCATAAAGGTCTTTTTTTTTTTTATTAAAGGGCTGAAAAATAAAACGCTACAAGAAAAAATAATCAATTAATTAATTTAAAAAAAAAAAAACACCATAATGGACGATGACATTAACGTTACATGGAAAAGGCGAAAATCAGATAGACTACCTTACAAAGACTGTAAATGATAATCAGCGTTGCCCCCAGGAAGTAGCTGCTGGATGGATCTTCGCCCATGATGTACTTGTACCACAGCTGGATGGGAACCAAAGCTCTGAAAAGTTGACTCAGCTCTTCTATGAGCAGATAAAACTTCCCCTGAAAAGTCACACACAGATACAGATCTGCATCCAAACCTCTCAAACTAAACCGTTGATCAAGGCTCTGAGTCTCTGTCCAGATATGAACAAATTCTTTTGAAGTGGTAGAGCAAGTCAGAGGTCAGACGTGTTCACAAAGGTTTCGAAAGCTTCAAATCAAACAAAAGGCTTATATTAGTTATTTCAGATCTCTAATCACTGTGATGTGAGATATCTGTACTGTGTAATTTAGCAAACTGGTAACATTGTATTGACCAATGAGCATACAGGACCAGGACTATCGATTCAATACTTAAAAATGAATCCATATGAATATGCAGACTTACAGAAAAGTAATATGCATAAAAATCATACAGGCTCATCATAATTAAAAATATGAAACAATGTACTTACTTACAAAATTTACTTATTTACATCATATTCATGAGGCTAGTGGGATAAATATATGTTTTGTTCATTGAATAAAACAGCTAGCATAATAATAATAATGCATTTTTTATTATGATGAGCCAGTATGATTGCATAAACATTTAGTGGAAAATACTAATGTACTAACTTCCACTAAATATTGATAAGATAAAGCAGCTAGTATATTATTATTATTACTATTCATAATAAAAATAAATTAAAAAAAATAATAATAATTATTAAATCATACAGGCTCACCGCAGTTATAAATTAAGTCATATGAAACAATATGCCTACTTATGGATACAACAGATAGCATAATATTAATAATAATATTAATAATAGTAATTATTATTATTATTATCCAATAAATCTTCAATAAATCTCACCATAATTAAAAATGAATCATCTGAAACTATATACTTACACATACATATTCTTGATTTATGGGATAAACATGTTTTTTTTTTCATTGGATAAAACAGCTAGCATAATAATATTAATAACAATAAGTGTATATTATTATTATTATCCATTAAATGTTTATAAACCCAAACAGGCTCATTTCACTATGATGCTTGAAAGATTTCCAGCTATGACGGCCAACTGTTTAACAGCACCTTTACAAACTGAGTGATACTGAAGCACCGGCATGTGACGACAACACTGAAACAAACTCCACATCCTTCCTCTAGCTGAATTTGAACAAGATCCCAGTCTCATCTCATCTGTTCGTTCATTAACTGTGAACATCTTACCCTCAAGCTTTAAAGATGCTGTGACATTGAGGGGGGTGTTCCTCTACCGAAAAATGGCCACAGTCCAGCGCTCTGCGCTCTCCTGGCAATTTCACTGTGCAGCAAACAAAACTGGCAGAAGCGCAGTACACCTGCTACCCACATAAAACATAACAAGCCCACCCTACACAAATCATAACATTATAAAAGTAGCGGGATAACTGTAAAACTCATCTAACTTCACTGTCAAAGGGCAACGCTTTCACACTGAGCTACATCATGCAATGAAGCCTGTGTCTACACAGATAGTGAACAACAGCAAAGAACGCTTCAAATATACTGAACAAAGCTTTCTGCTTAAAGCATAGATAGCTTTGTTGCTTATCAAGACAAAAACAGCCCAAAAAATAACAAAAATGCACCAGATATTTAAAATGCTTTGCAAAACATGCTCCCATTGTGAATTCTCTTTTTCATCCATTATCTAAATGAAATATGTTTCATAATATTCTATTCTAGGCTTTTTTAGTTGGGTTTAGTGCCTCTGCAGACACTGTAATGACCTATAACTGTCAGATTATGCTTTTGCTGTCTCAGCGAGTCGAGTGTGGCTAAATGTGCAACTGATATGAAGTGGTTTTTGATCAAAAAGCCTGAAATCAAGTTTGAAAACACTGAACTGAAGGAACCAACAACTCTAAAACTTGAAATTCTACTGTGATGGTAGAAAAAAGCTGTAGGAAAAAGCTGTATAATCTAACATGGGGACAAGACAACTATTCAAAAACTATATTCAGGCAGTGCATTTATTGTGTTATGATATTTATAGCTACTTTTGAAACTGAAATAAGTTGGCAATATAAACAATAATGAATGTAAATTATAAAATTAAATCATAATCCATAATTGTTTATAGTGTTAACTTGTTTAAAGTGGCCCCATTATGTTTTTTTTTTTTTTAATTTTACCTTTCATGCAGTGTGTAATATAGCTGTTTGTGAATGAAAAAGTCTGCAAAGTTTCAAAGATTAAAGTGCACGACAAATAAAGTTATTGTCTCCTAAAAGAATGAATCGATTCTGAAGTGCTGAATTGAATTGTCAGCAATTCCAGCCTCACTTCCTGTTACAAAGAGCCGTCGCTATTTTCATTATTAAACACTTACAGGGTCACATCACACGAGCAGGGAGCGCGAGATTTAAAGGGGCTGCAGCCTGAATCGGTGCATAGTTAATGATGCCCCAAAATAGGCAGTTAAAAAAATTAATAAAAAAAAATCTATGGGGTATTTTGAGCTGAAACTTCACAGACACATTCAGGGGACACCTTAGACTTATATTACATCTTGTGAAAGAATGTTCTAGGGCACCTTTAATAAAAAAAATCATTAATTCTTTCACCTGTTAAAGACAAAAATCCCATAAACCTGCACTGTTGAAATTATACAAGTCATCTATTAAGCAGCACAACTGTTTTCAACTTTGATAATAATAAGCAATGTTTCTTGAGCATCAAATCAGCATATTAGAATGATTTCTGAAGGATCATGTGACAATGAAGACTGGACTAATGATGCTGAAAATTAAGTTTTGACATCACAGGAATGAATTACATTTTAAAACATATGAACAACATTATGGTTTTTAATGCATTTTTGATCAAATAAATGCAGCCTTGGTGTGCATTAGAGACTTCTTGCAAAAGATTATTAAGGTCTGGGTATCGCAGTTTGGGCAGTTCTAGTTAATAACTAATCCAAGATCCACAATCATCTTGTGAAACTCCAGATGAATGTCTGAAGTCGTAATCACCCACATCAAGTGCTGACTGCCTGACACTACTCACAGCACAGGATGCATAATGACTTGTTGGACTCCACCTGACAGCGATTAATCACCCTGTTGGGGAGCTTGCTAGCTGACTGACGGAGATCTGTAACCTCCGTACGCAAGCAATTCATCTTAGCCAGAGTCCCTGCAGCCCTATACTCGCTCACACTTAGTGATTAGACAAACTGGAGCTGGAATCCATCCAACTACTGAAAAGTTGGGCCAACTGCATCATGGGGGAGCAGCACATTTCCTCTTAGTTTTAACAGCCGTGTCCATGACTTCAAAACAACAATAAAGAAAACAATTATCGAACACAGGTGGAGGTCTTCAGGGTGGGAAACTGCTTAATTTAACAAAGAGCAATATAAGATTTTTTTTTTTTTAAGCTTTCTTTGCATCTGTTTCTCATATGGGAGGCATGGGTTTAAATCTGACCCCCATTCCCATCAATTACAATACACAAATGATGTATTCAAGTCATGTTATGATATTTATAAGATTTTCTTTTAGCTGCAAATTTAGAAATAATTGATATTGGTCATAATCAAGTATTAATTGTGAATGTTGACTGTTCAATTAGGTTGTACGCATTTTGTGTACTGTTGATGAAGAAACGAGATTAAGCTTGGCAGAAAATAATACTCAATTAGCTGGTTAATGAAGCAACAAGTTTGTACAACAAAACAACATTTGCCATCCCTGCACAAAAGGATAAACTACAGAAACAATGCACCACTTGTTATTCATTAAAAAATAAATGAATAAATGACAATTTCAGATAACACTAACTTTGGATTGACATTAAAAAAAAAAAAAAAAACTGTCAAATTGTATTATTATCCTGTAATTTTTTTATAATATTAATTGCTGCCTGACTTGTGTCTCGTCGTGTCTGCTTAAAAGAATACATGGCGTTAACTAACCACATAACGTATTTTTGTTACAATTCCTGTCTTGTTTCCCCTGTTTTGTGTTAAAAGACTTTTATTTTGATATGTATTTTCTGTTCCCATTGTTCTAGTGTTTCACTACGTGTTTAATTCCCATTTTCCTTTGTTCCCTTTGCCACCTTGTTTGTTGCCATAGTTAACCATGTATGTTCCCATATTGATTAATTACCCTCACCTGTCCCTTGTTAGCCCCTTGTTATCTTGTGTATATATATATATATATATATATATATACCCGTGTTTTAGGGTCTGTTTAAAAACGGAAAACATTTTAATTGTTTTGGCCATTCATTTACACAACAACGTGTTTTGGGGTCCTGAAAACAGGATTCAAAGTGCAAGTTTTTGAAAAAGATACATTTGTTATCATCTCCATGTAAACTACAAAACATGAATTTGTGAAAATGGTGACATCATGTGCATGCGTATTAAGTGTTCAGTCTATAGGCGCGTTGTTTTTCTTTACGAAGTTATATCGCCAACTACTGGTCTGGCAGCATAATACAGCGTTTTTAGTCGTTTTCGAGGATCATTGTGAACAGGGATCGTTTTGACAAAATTGTCGTCTGTACATGAAAAACAAAGGAAAAACTTGTGTGTGTGTGTGTCGTCTTCTTTCTTTTTTTTTAATGTTTATAAAAGAAGTCTTGATTGCTTATCATTTATTGAATGAAGAATACAGTAAAATCAGTAATAGTCAAATGTTATAACCCGTACAATTCAAAATCACTTTTCTATTTCAATATATTAAAATGTAATTTATTCCTGTGATCAAAGCTGAATTTTCATCATTACTCCAGTCTTCAGTGTCACATGATCCTTGGGAAATCATTCTAATATGCTGATTTGCTGCTCAAGAAACATTTGTAATTATTAATTATCAATTTTGAAACTGTAAAGCATTTTTTTTTTTTTTTTCTCAGGAATCTTTTAAATAGAAAGTTTAAAAAAAATCAAAGACAAATGTCTTTACTGTCACTTTCGGACAATTTAATGCATACTTTCTTTCAAATTTCTATCTTACTAAATGGTAGTGTATCAACAAATATGCTTATATATCAAATATGAGTATCAAAATATTAAAATAGTATACAATTTCACTATTCTGCCCACAGTAAATTAAAATAAAATAACAATTTTCTATGTGCCTATGTTGGTAGTAGACAACAAGGTGGAGGTCAGAATTAACAGAATTATTGATTCCTCAGTCCTCATATATGTGTGCACTGAAGTGTTATGGACAGTGTGAGTTCATCCTGACATGCACAGGCTTGCTGGAGCAATTATGTGAGAGGTTATACTGACATGTATGGATGCATGTGTACGTGTTGTGTCTTTGTAGTTGTGGTGATGCTGGGCATGGAAAGTCAGCGGAAAGCCTGACACATTGACCATGACATCATTGCCTGAAAGTGTGCCACCTGGGCTTGATACAAGAGGTGGAAAGAGTGTGTTTGGTTTCAGGGGGTGGGTATGAAGATGACTGGGAGTTGAAGTTAATAGCTGGCAGTTCCTGGAACGGAGCTTCAGAGGAACAGAAACTGTGCAAATCAGAATATCCTAGCAGATGCAGATGTAAAATGTGTGTGTTTGAGTCAAACAAATGGCTTGGAGCAGGTTGCATGTGTTTGATTCTTCTATGTTAGAGAGTATGATATGTTTACAGAGCAGTGCCTGCTATAATAGGCTCATACTGTCACTCCAATGGATCGTGTAAGAGAGCGTGTGTGTGTCTGCGTACATGTGTGTTCCTCAGAGAGGTGACCTCATCCTAGCCCCAGTGGGCCAATGAGCTCACACACCGCCTTCAGAGCAGGCAACCACGCAGGAAGGGTGACACGGCACACTATTTTGTTTTTTCACCTTATTAGGTTTAACTTGCCAGTTGCACCCAGTTTGAACTGGTGCTTTGAAACTGAATGGAGCTACCAGGGATATCCTTCCTCATCATTATAATCTCATCATGCTAGAGCTGCACGGTTAACCATTCGTTCATTCAAAAAAGAAAATTTGCTGTTAATTTACATACCCTAAGGCCATCTAAGATGTGTCTTTATTTCTTCAGTAGAACAGTAAAGAAGATTTTTAACTGAAACCGTGATCCTTTGTGATTCATATAATGCAAGTCAACAGCTAGTCAGCTACCATCACTTTGAGTAAAACAAAAAAACATATGCATATGTCATTATGCAACAAGAAACTCTCGCTCCAGATTCCCATGAAGGCACTCAGGACTGTTAGCTGAGGCTGTGAATTACTAATGTTGTAATGTTGTTCAGTTTCTTGCACAGACTGATTGTTACACTTCACAAGAAGTCAGGAGCCACGGTATTAATTTTGTTTTGCCTGTGGTCTTTTTGACTCTCAAAGTGACGGTAGCCATTGACTTGCATTATATAAATCACCAAAGACCATAGTTTCAGCTAAAAATCTTCTTAAAAACTTCTTCTACTGTTCTATTGAAGAAAAAAGACACCTACATCTTGGATGGCCTGAGTAAATTAACAGCAAATTTTCAGTTTTAGGTAAACTATCACTTTAAAAGATCACAATTTCGATTCAAACATCCATGCGATCTCATTCCTAAATGACGACGACGCGTCTATTAAACCGTTGACAAAATCACAAGGCAACATTCAAATCTGCGTTGGCGCCGCTGACCTAGAGAAGCCAGTATGAAACAGCTTCAGTCTTTTCAACCACACAGTATCATTATTTCTGTGCTACAAATATTCAAATTATCAAAGAAGTACTGGGATAAAAGTTTGGATATAAAGACTGATGTCTACAGAAGCGATCAAAATAGAGCAAATCTTTCTGAAAAGAACTTGGCACCTCAAATAATGATTTTATCAAATTACATTGTTACGCCACTAGAAAAATGTATGTCACTGAATTATTCTTTCAAGAGATTCATTCCAAAACGCTGATTCATGCTGTAATGTAACAAGTGAAGAATTCATGAGTGAGTCATTGAATCATTCATTGAAACCTATTAAACATTTTAAATAGACTGCAGCAATTAACATTTTATCAGAACCTCTAGTAAATTACATATTATTTGGTTTAGTTGTCTCTTGTTTGTTCAGATTCATGGGAGAATCGTGATCTCCATTTGAAACAAAAAAAAATCATGATTCTCAATTTATCCAGAATCGCGCAGCTCTACAACATGCAAAAACAAAGAGATTCAATACATTGCCTGAAGCTTGATTTAAAGTCCATAACACGAAAAATAACACAAATTACAAACGTAGAAGAATCAAGCATTCATTAAACAGACAAGAATATGATCCACAAAATCAAAGGTTTGCTTTTTGCAGTAGTTTGTACATGCATATACTCAACAAACCATTTCAGCACTGTAAAACCTAATAATAATAAAAAAAACGTAGGCAATCAGTTGCCTCAATTTTTTTAATTGAACAAACTTAGAGATTAAGTAGAACTTAAAATTTTGATTTCGTACTACACAAACATGACTGCATAAACATCATGCATAAACATGTCAAATCATTTACAGTTAGCTGCTAGCTTGCAATAGCACACTTGCATGTAATAATATTACTCACAAAGAGACTTTCACTATTCATCTGCAAGTGCTTAACATGCATACATACACTGTCTGAAATCAAATACTTCCCTCCTATAAATATGTGAAAAACATTACGTAAAAATGTAGGCAACAAGTCCCCAGATGACCTACTACTTCCACCGAGATTCCGAAGTGCGCACTTTACTATCCCATGAGGCCACTGGAGAGCTTTTATGAATGGCAGTGAAGCGACGCAACTGACAGTATTAGGTCATGGCTGCATGGCTGATTTAGTACATCCAAATTTCATTCATTCTACCCATATTCATTCATTCACCAACGCATCTCTCCCTATATTCATCTTTTGTAGAAACACAAATTTAAATTGAATATTTATTCACCTTAAGCAGTCTGATGCAAAACATACTGTGAACTAGAACTCTGCTGTACTCATTCAATTTAATCAGGTATTGAGTTTGCTTAACTTTTCTCTATTAAGTACAATGAACTTTCAGTAATATTTAAGAGAGATAAACTCATTTCTTTTGGTTAAAGGTGCCCTAGAATTGGAAATTGAATTTACCTCGGCATAGTTGAATAACAAGAGTTCAGTACATGGAAATGACATACAGTGAGTCTCAAACACCATTGTTTCCTCCTTCTTATATAAATCTCATTTGTTTAAAAGACCTCCGAAGAACAGGCGAATATCCGAACTATGAATCTGTTATGTAACAGTCGGGATCATTAATATGTACGCCCCCAATATTTGCATATGCCAGCTCATGTTCAAGGCATTAGACAAGGGCAGCCAGTATTAACGTCTGGATCTGTGCACAGCTGAATCATCAGACTAGGTAAGCAAGCAAAGACAACAGCAAAAAATGTCAGATGGAGCGATAATAACTGACATGATCCATGATATCATGATATTTTTAGTGATATTTTGTAAATTGTCTTTCTAAATGTTTCGTTAGCATGTTGCTAATGTACTGTTAAATGTGGTTAAAGTTACCATCGTTTCTTACTGTATTCACGGAGCCATCGCTATTTTTATTTTTAAACACTTGCAGTCTGTATAATGCACAAACACAACTTCATTCTTTATAAATCTCTCCAACAGTGTGTATTTCTCAGGAATATTTCCCATTGTGAATTCTCTTTTTCATCCATTATCTAAATGAAATATGTTTCATAATATACTATTCTAGGCTTTTTTAGTTGGGTTTAGTGCCTCTGCAGACACTGTAATGACCTATAACTGTCAGATTATGCTTTTGCTGTCTCAGCGAGTCGAGTGTGGCTAAATGTGCAACTGATATGAAGTGGTTTTTGATCAAAAAGCCTGAAATCAAGTTTGAAAACACTGAACTGAAGGAACCAACAACTCTAAAACTTGAAATTCTACTGTGATGGTAGAAAAAAGCTGTAGGAAAAAGCTGTATAATCTAACACGGGGACAAGACAACTATTCAAAAACTTTATTCAGGCAGTGCATTTATTGTGTTATGATATTTATAGCTACTTTTGAAACTGAAATAAGTTGGCAATATAAACAATAATGAATGTAAATTATAAAATTAAATCATAATCCATAATTGTTTATAGTGTTAACTTGTTTAAAGTGGCCCTATTATGTTTTTTTTATTTTTTATTTTACCTTTCATGCAGTGTGTAATATAGCTGTTTGTGAATGAAAAAGTCTGCAAAGTTTCAAAGATTAAAGTGCACGACAAATAAAATTATTGTCTCCTAAAAGAATGAATCGATTCTGAAGTGCTGAATCGAATTGTCAGCAATTCCAGCCTCACTTCCTGTTACAAAGAGCCGTCACTATTTTCATTTTTAAACACTTGCAGTCTGTATAATTCATAAACACATCTTCATTCTTTATAAATCTCTCCAACAGTGTGTAATGTTAGCTTTAGCCACGGAGCACTATCAAACTCATTCAGAATCAAATGTAAACATCCAAATAAATACTATACTCACATGATCCGGTGCGTGCATGCAGCATGCATGACGAACATTTTGTAAAGATCCATTTAAGGGTTATATTAGCTGTGTGAACTTTGTTTAATATGCACTGTATTATAGTCGAGAGCTCGGGGGCAGGGAGCGCGAGGATTTAAAGGGGCCGCAGCCTGAATCGGCGCATATTTAATGATGCCCCAAAATAGGCAATTAAAAGAATTTATTTTAAAAAAATCTATGGGGTATTTTGAGCTGAAACTTCACAGACACATTCAGGGGACACCTTAGACTTATATTACATCTTGTGAAAAAACATTCTAGGGCACCTTTAATTTCAATGTTCAGGTTTACAGTGTGCATTTTACCAGATTATTTTGGAAACATTAAAATATACAGTATATATATCAGCCATCCTGCTCTATAAATAGTAAATAAATGTGGGCATCAGTTAGTAAAAATGACATATTGGTTGACCTATATCTAAGTGACATTTATATTGTAGTACTGTAGTTTTCAACTTGCTACTGTACATAGTAGAAGAGTAATGTGAAACATGGTAAATTGTCGTCTTACCCTGGACTTGAAAGCGAGGATCATTTTAGGCAGGAACAGTATGAGGCATTTGAGCTCGATGGTGAAATATTTCAGCACAAAATCTGTTATTCCAACAGCCCAGATCAGGTCAAAGAAATCAAAACTGTTGATGTTTGGCTTAGCAAAAATAAGGCTGGGGGGAAAAAAAACATGTTATTTTTAAATATTTTTTAATATCGTAATTTATAATAATATAATTCAAATACTAATAATGTAATTTAATATTTATTTAGGATACACTACCTTTCAAAAATTTGGGGTAAGTAGGAAATTAATACATTTATTCAGCAAGAAAGCAAAAAATTAATCAAAAGTGACAATAAAGGCATTTATAATGTTACAACAGATTTCTAATTTAAATTAGAAATTTTAAATGCTGCTCTTTTAAACTTTCTACTCATCACAGCATCCTGAAAAAAATGAATCAAGGCTGCCACCAATATATTAAGCAGCACGTCTTCAACACTTATAGTAATTAGAAATGTTTCGTTAGCAGCAATTCAGCATATTAGAATGATTTCTGAAGGATCATGTGACACTGAAGACTGGAGTAATGATGCTGAAAATTTCTTTCCAGGTATATTAAAATAAAAAAAGTTATTTTAAATTGTAATAATATTTCACAATATTACTGTTTTTACCATATTTTTGATCAAATAAATGCAGTCTTAGCAACCCAAAGCTTTTGAACGGTAGTGTATAAGAAATAATAACAAAAAAATACTAAAAATGAAAACTTAAAAGTGAATGCTTTCAAATGTGAAAAATGAAAAATGATGGGAAGCTAAATACTCACAAATGCTGAAATACACAAACATAAAATGAGAGATCACGCTGTAAAATGACAACATGGAGTAAATGAAATTTTTCAAACGTATAAAGCAAAAAACATAACATTCTTGGAACATGCAAGATAACATAAAAAATAGATGAATGTTTGATAAACATAATCAGTTATGATGGTGACTCTGAAACTAATGAATCAATACCTGTTGTGAAGTTCCTCAACACTGAACGTGTAGTACACATACACAATGTTGCCAGCGAGAAAGATCATAATCCAGAGAGTGGTAAACACAGACCTCTCCTCCTGAAAATAAATCCCATCACAATGAGACACGTACAGCATGTACTAGGCAGAACAACTGTTCATTTATGAATTAATACAGCAGTGTCATTCTGGATGGGAACAAATTAAAAAGAGTAATGTTGAAAGCACAAGATCATTGTGTTTACACATCAGTTATATTAAGTTGTAATACTGTACTGTATTTTTGATCAAATAAATTCAGTTTTGGTAAGCATAAGAGATCTTTTTATAAACATTAAAAAAAATAATACTGACCCCAAACTTTTAAACGGTATTGTATATGTCTTGCTTGAGGGCAAATTCAAATGATTCCTAGTGTATAAGAGCAAATGCAGGAACCAGAACAGCCAGTAATTTAACTATATTATAAAACAATGAATCCAACATATCTCACCCGCAATGCCACCTGATGCTTCAGCGTTGAGTTAGCAAAGGCAAATGTGCTGATCATTCCAATGCAAACAGCAATTCCTGAGAAATACAAAGAGAACCATGTTTCAGCAACTTGCATTTTACATACCTTCTGAAAAGACACTGTAGTTATTACAAACCCGATTCCAAAAAAGTTGGGACACTGTACAAATTGTGAATAAAAACAGAATGCAATGATGTGGAAGTTTCAAATTTCAATATTTTATTCAGAATACAACATAGATGACATATCAAATGTGTAAACAGAAAATGTATCATTTTAAGGGAACAATAAGTTGATTTTAAATTTCATGGCATCAACACATCTCAAAAAAGTTGGGACAAGGCCATGTTTACCACTGTGTGGCATCCCCTCTTCTTTTTATAACAGTCTGCAAACGTCTGGGGACTGAGGAGACAAGTTGCTCAAGTTTAGGAATAGGAATGTTGTCCCATTCTTGTCTAATACAGGCTTTTAGTTGCTCAACTGTCTTAGGTCTTCTTTGTCGCATCTTCCTCTTTATGACGCGCCAAATGTTTTCTATGGGTGAAAGATCTGGACCGCAGGCTGGCCATTTCAGTACCCGGATCCTTCTTCTACGCAGCCATGATGTTGTAATTGATGCAGTATGTGGTCTGGCTTTGTCATGTTGGAAAATGCAAGGTCTTCCCTGAAAGAGACGACATCTGGATGGGAGCATATGTTGTTCTAGAACTTGGATATACCTTTCAGCATTGATGGTGCCTTTCCAGATGTGTAAGCTGCCCATGCCACACACACTCATGCAACCCTATACCATCAGAGATGCAGGCTTCTGAACTGAGCGCCGATAACAACTCGGGTTGTCCTTGTCCTCTTTAGTCCGAATGACATGGCGTCCCAGTTTTCCAAAAAGAACTTCAAATTTTGATTCGTCTGACCACAGAACAGTTTTCCACTTTGCCACAGTCCATTTTAAATGAGCCTTGGCCCAGAGAAAACACCTGCGCTCCTGGATCATGTTTAGATATGGCTTCTTTTTTGACCTAGAGTTTTAGCCGGCAACAGCGAATGGCACGGTGGATTGTGTTCACCGACAATGTTTTCTGGAAGTATTCCTGAGCCCATGCTATGATTTCCATTACAGTGGCATTCCTGTATGTGATGCAGTGCCGTCTAAGGGCCCGAAGATCACGGGCATCCAGTATGGTTTTCTGGCCTTGACCCTTACGCACAGAGATTGTTCCAGATTCTCTGAATCTTTGGATGATATTATGCGCTGTAGATGATGATAACTTCAAATTCTTTGCAATTTTTCTCTGAGAAACTCCTTTCTGATATTGCGCCACTATTTTTCGCTGCAGCATTGGGGGAATTGGTGATCCTCTGCCCATCTTGACTTCTGAGAGACACTGCCACTCTGAGAGGCTCTTTTTATACGCAATCATGTTGCCAATTGACCTAATAAGTTGCAAATTGGTCCTCCAGCTGTTCCTTATATGTACATTTAACTTTTCCGGCCTCTTATTGCTACCTGTCCCAACTTTTTTGGAATGTGTAGTTCTCATGAAATCCAAAATGAGCCAATATTTGGCATGACATTTCAAAATGTCTCACTTTCAACATTTGATATGTTATCTATATTCTATTGTGAATAAAATATAAGTTTATGAGATTTGTAAATTATTGCATTCCTTTTTTATTCACAATTTGTACAGTGTCCCAACTTTTTTGGAATCGGGTGTGTAAATTTAATATTATAATTATCTCTGGTCCAACATAATAAGAAAAACATCAGTGATAACAGCTGTGATTTTGACTCAAGCATTCAACAGCAAAGGCAGCTCATAATATATTGAACCTACCGAGCTTGTGCTGAAAGCAGACTTTAGCGAGGAGAATGAGGATAAAAGGGAATCCTCTCTGAAGCCATGTGACCACGGCCTTGAGCTCAGAGAGAGCAGGAGCAGGTGTAGAGGCATCGTCACCTGGGAACAGGATGATATGTGAGAAGTTTTGAGGTTTTTTTTGCTTTGTTTTTTTTAAAGAAATGGATACATTAAATTGATCAGAAATGACAGTAAATATATTTATAATGTTAACAAAAAAAAAAAAAAACATTTCAAATAAATGCTGTTATTTTGAACTTTCTATAAATCAAAGAATCCTGAAAAAAAGTATCATGGTTTCCACACAAATATTAAGCAGCACAACTCTTTTCAATGTTGATAATAATAAGAAATGTTTCTTGAGCAGCAAATCAGAATATTAGAATGATTTCTTAAGGATCATGTGACACTGAAGACTGGAGTAATGAAAATTCAGCTTTGCATCATGGGAATAAATTACATTTTAAAATATATTAAAAGATAAAACAGTTATTTTAAATTCTAATAATAGGAGACTTCTTTCAAAAAGTCTTACCAACCCCAAACTTTTGAACAGTACATCATTACACTGTAATTGATCATGTCAAATCAAGTCACCTTTATTTCTACAGCGCTTTATACAATACAGATTGTTTCAAAGCAGCTTTACAGTGATAAACAGGAAAATAACGATTCAATAACGCAAAAAGAATTAAATTCTGCTGTAAAACAGCTCTAAAAAGACAATAGTCAACACAGTCATTATTCAGCTGAAATCAGTTCAGTGTTGATTCAGTTTGGTTCAATGGATCATGTGGTCGTTGGTTTTGTAAACACTAGAGTTGACAAAAGTACCGACTTCAGTACCAAGTCAGTACTGAAAATTTTAAAATGTGATGCGTTGAGCGCCGTTGAGCAGATTCGTAAACACCGCTGTCAACACAACGGCCAATCAGAGGTGTTTACGAATCCGCTCAACAGCGTTCAAAGTGTCACATTTTTAAAATTTCAGTACCGACTTGGTACCGAAGTTGGTACTTTTGACAACTCTAGTCAACACAGCTCTCACCTCCATCATCTCTGCTCCCGTGCCTCTCAGCAGAGGTGGCCGCATGCAGGAGAGAAGAGCGGTGCTGGCCGGAGTGATGATGATGGTGGTGATGGTGATGATGGTGCTGAGGAGGGCGTGGAAGATAAGGTTGGTTCTCCGTCCGGTGAGAGCCTTCGTCCCTTGACGAGGACGCCATCTGTATGAAGACGTCCGGTGGAGAGCCCAGAACCAGTCCCGCAGCCTGGAAGGGAGCTGAGGACACGTTCCCTGCAGAGACGCCCACCAGACCAGAGAAGAGCTGCTGGGGCGACGTAGGAGAGTCTGGCTTCAGACAGTCAAACACTCCTCCTTCATCAAGACTGCTCTCTGAACCGAGAGTTTGACTCCTGTTCCTGCAACAAGACAAGAAAGCAGTCGGCATTTACACTAATGCACATATTCGACTGGATCAGTAGCACAGGTTTTATTTTTCACAGGTTTTTTTCTTCCAGTACAACTACATGAAAAGTCAGTGTTATTGTAATAGATAATTATATAGAGATAACTAGACAACATGAACAAAATAGAGGTAACACTTTACAGTTAGGTTTTACTTGTTAACATGAGCTAACAATGAGCAATATATTCTTAAAGCATTTATTAATCTTTGTTAATAGAAATAAAATTATTTATTTTTTTGTTAGTTTGTAGTTAGTTGTTAGTTTACAGTGAATTAATTAACTGATGTTAACAGACACCTTTTTATACAACAATTTGACACTAAGTGACAATAGCAGCATTTTCTTAGCGATATGCCATTTACACTAGGTGAAAATAGTGATAGATTCTATTTACACCACGTAAAAGTATCAGTTCTTTGCAATAAGAGTAAACAGCAATTAGATGCTATTTATATTTTATATTGGTAGATATTATTTGCACCTCAGTATTTTTGTACATTAACAGGATGCAATATCATAGACTACAGTGTAAATGATTATATTTATTAAAATGATTAAATGGATGCTGCCTTATTGGGAGAATAAAAACCCTCCCTACATCTTCCCCTAACCCTACCCAATAAACACTTTTAATATTATCAAACACTCATTCGCAGTTCATTTCCACTTTTAGAACATTATTTTTATTGAAAATAAATGCGAGCTCGGCAAAAGGCGGATTCAAACCTGCATCGATCGCATTAAAAGCCAGGTTTGAGAGCCTTACTTGCTACTGCTTTGCCACTGAAGATGTTCAATTCTGCATGTATTTTTTAAAACTTGAGTGGCCCAACCAGACATTGCTGGGCAGAGCTGGTGTATAGCGTTTGCCAACAAGGGACGAATTTTAAAATGAAAGTTTGCATTTGTATCATATTTGACACATCTGGCTTTCATGGCTTATGCCAGTGTTTCTCAACCAGGGGTCCATGGACCCCTAGCGGTCCTTGGCATAATGCCAGGGGGTCCTTATATCACTTATCTGAATATGAATTTTTGTATATTTTGACATTTGACATGTTCCTATAAAAGAAGAAGATAATATATGTATATTTAATATAACTGATGATATGACTAAATATAGGACAAGTCAACTAACATTGTAGTAAATTATACTTTATTGCATTTGGTCGTCACAAAAGAAATTAATCATACCAATAAGCAAATTTTATTCTGGGGTCCTTGAGGATGGTTCCAAATATGACGGGGGTCCATTACTCAAAAAAGGTTGAGATTCACTGGCTTATGCAGTATGATATAGGAGAATATATGTGAAGAAAAACGCCTACATTTTATTCACGTAGTAGACTGTGTACAACAGGTTTTTCAGCAAAGGTATCAGATGCCTCCATTTGTGGTTTGAATCAGAATTGAAAAAAAAAATCAGATTTCATGTGTTTTTTTTTTTTTTCAAATCCCTATCTGGATAAAGTCTGGATATGCAAAAAATTAGACTTTTGCTGGGAGTCTGAACATGGCCATAATTCCCCTGGTATTTTGCATCTGTATTTCATTCCTTGTAATTGATGGGACATACAGGTGCTGGTCATATAATTAGAATATCATCAAAAAGTTGATTTATTTCACTAATTCCATTCAAAAAGTGAAACTTGTATATTATATTCATTCATTACACACAGACTGATATATTTCAAATGTTTATTTCTTTTAATTTTGATGATTATAACTGACAACTAAGGAAAATCCCAAATTCAGTATTCTCAGAAAATTAGAATAATGTGAAAAGGTTCAATATTGAAGACACCTGGTGACACACTCTAATCAGCTAATTAACTCAAAACACCTGCAAAGGCCTTTAAATGGTCTCTCAGTCTAGTTCTGTAGGCTACACAATCATGGGGAAGACTGCTGACTTGACAGTTGCCCAAAAGACGACCATTAACACCTTGCACAAGAGGGCAAGACACAAAAGGTCATTGCAAAAGAGGCTGGCTGTTCACAGAGCTCTGTGTCCAAGCACATTAATAGAGAGGCGAAGGGAAGAAAAAGATGTGGTAGAAAAAAGTGTACAAGCAATAGGGATAACTGCACCCTGGAGAGGATTGTGAAACAAAACCCATTCAAAAATGTAGGGGAGATTCACAAAGAGTGGACTGCAGCTGGAGTCAGTGCTTCAAGAACCACTACGCACAGACGTATGCAAGACATGGGTTTCAGCTGTCGCATTCCTTGTGTCAAGCCACTCTTGAACAACAGACAGCGTCAGAAGCGTCTAAAGACAAAAAGGACTGGACTGCTGCTGAGTGGTCCAAAGTTATGTTCTCTGATGAAAGTAAATTTTGCATTTCCTTTGGAAATCAGGGTCCCAGAGTCTGGAGGAAGAGAGGAGAGGCACACGATCCACGTTGCTTGAGGTCCAGTGTAAAGTTTCGTTTGGGGTGCCATGTCATCTGCTGGTGTTGGTCCTCTGTGTTTTCTGAGGTCCAAGGTCGACGCAGCCGTATACCAGGAAGTTTTAGAGCACTTCATGCTTCCTGCTGCAGACCAACTTTATGGAGATGCAGATTTCATTTTCCAACAGGACTTGGCACCTGCACAAAGTGCCAAAGCTACCAGTACCTGGTTTAAGGACCATGGTATCCCTGTTCTTAATTGGCCAGCAAACTCGCCTGACCTTAACCCCATAGAAAATCTATGGGGTATTGTGAAGAGGATGATGCGATATGCCAGACTCGACAATGCAGAAGAACTGAAGGCCACTATCAGAGCAACCTGGGCTCTCATAACACCTGAGCAGTGCCACAGACTGATCGACTCCATGCCACGCCGCATTGCTGCAGTAATTCAGGCGAAAGGAGCCCCAACTAAGTATTGAATGCTGTACATGCTCATACTTTTCATGTTCATACTTTTCAGTTGGCCAAGATTTCTAAAAATCCTTTCTTTGTACTGGTCTTAAGTAATATTCTAATTTTCTGAGATACTGAATTTGGGATTTTCCTTAGTTGTCAGTTATAATCATCAAAATTAAAAGAAATAAACATTTGAAATATATCAGTCTGTGTGTAATGAATGAATATAATATACAAGTTTCACTTTTTGAATGGAATTAGTGAAATAAATCAACTTTTTGATGATATTCTAATTATATGACCAGCACCTGTATACGTATGTGTAATTGTGTATTATTATTATTACTATTATAAAACCCTTATTTAACCAGGAAATAAAACTCTTGAGATTTAAAATCTCTTTTATAAGAGGCAAGACAAGCAGCACATTTAGTTGAACATATAACAAATACATTAATTTACATATTCAGAAATACACAAAATCACTCAAAAACAATTACAATCAAATGACTCAGAAACTAGAACCTTTAAAATACCCTTAAAAACATTTAGTGATAGCAACTCTTTTAAACGTAATTTGTCTTGCAAATGATTCCAATCAAATGGAGCAGCATAACTAAATGCCCGTTAACCCATATTTGTGTGAACTTTCGGGATGTTTAAAAGATAATAGTCTTGTGAGTGAAGACCATAATTCTTTACACCTTTCTGAATAATACTCTGCTGTAAGAGGGAAGTAAAACTAAGATGATTTTATATATAAATAAGTACCAGCGCTATATCTGTTATTTTTCTCATTTTTGTATTTATATATGTTTACATTGTCTCTTAGTGCATGTTATTATTGTTGATGAGCTCACCAGGAAAAAAGTCCAGACAACTAGGTTGTTATGGCAATAAATAAATAAATAAGTAAAGTGTAACTAAAACAGAAAAGTGGACATTCCGATGTGAGGGAGTTCAATATTTCCAATATATGCAACTAAGTAAACATAACAATGATTGCTCTTGCTCTAATTGCTTAGTTCCTTTTTGTACTTGCTCAGTGATTTAAATGTAAGTATTTCCTTGCATTCAGTAACTTTACCTGAGCTTATTTGTCATGTTACAGTGACTTAACAGGTGAGGCTTAGAGACTAAGGATGGTTCAGGTTAGAAAGCCTGGAGGGGCAACCAACTTTAAAACCAAATGCCGGTGTCCAGATAAATTGATGTTTTTAGTAGGGTGGGAATAAAATTAGACTTAAAACTGTAAAGATGTTCAGAGTATACGAGTAAAACCCAACCTTTCTGGCGGCATGCCCTCAGTGTTGCTGCTGTGGCGTCTCTGCATGGCACCCACTTTATCACCAGGAGCTCCAAAACTGAGGAGAAAAGAAAGACAGATTTATGATTTAAGGAATATTTACTTATTACACTTACATAAAACAATTAAAATAAAATTGTGCAAAAGGACATTGTATACATACAGTACATAAGAGGATATTGTGACACATAAAAGCATGAACAGTATACATACTATAGAATTGGAAATGTTTAGATGATGAAATTGTGAATTATATAAGAGTTCATATGACTTAATTTCTTCTGTGGAACATAAAAGGAGAAGTTTACCAGTTTTCCAATAATGAGCTGCTTTCTTCGACACAAAAAAACTAAACTGTGACCAGGGGCTTCATACTCCATGAATGACATTTAACAAAAAATAGTAGCAGTCCATATGATTTTGACAGACAGACAGATAGATAGATAGATAGATAGATAGATAGATAGATAGATAGATAGATAGATAGATAGATAGATAGATATTTGCTATGCTATGGTAAATATTTGTAACAGACAGACAGACAGACAGACAGACAGACAGATAGATAGATAGATAGATAGATAGATAGATAGATAGATAGATAGATAGTCCACAGTTTCACAGATTTAATTTTCTGTTGTTAATTTTTATGACAGTTGTGTAGTAATAACTATAGTAAATATAGTATTTTAGGTCAAACTAATATTTCTACATTTTGGATCAAGCCATGAATGAACATGAGGAGCCTATCAGTGATGAATACTTTTGTTTCGGTTTAAACGTCTATGTAATGTCTTAGAAACGAGCAGAATTATCTTACCTTCATCGTAGCTTGCAACAGAAACGCGCAAATGAATATTTAACCACTGTTTTTCGTGATTTTTACAAACATAAACCCTTTAAATGTGAAAACATCAGTCAGTGATACAGATGATGCAGAGCGGATGTGAACCGATTTGTTTCCGGAAGTACACACGGAGGGCAGCCAATCACTGCGCGGCGTTGCTCCGCATTTCCGCATGGAAAGAGCTGTTGTTGTGCAGCTTGATTCCTGCAACTCTTAAGTATTTAAACAATTTACGATCTAAACAGATAATCTCATCACATTCCTGTGATCGTGCATATTAGATTAGATTATCAGAGTAACGCCGCGCACGTTTCAGTCGGTTTGGTAACACTCTGTTTTTGTTTATGTTTTTGCAGCTACATCTGTCAGAATGAGATATATCAATGTATAAGTCTCCGTCCAGAACATTTCATGCATAAAATGGGTTAAATGTCTCTACAACTCACTGTTTGTCCAACTAACGACGGCAATCGATCTCTACTGGCGGCCTGTGTCGGATAACGGTGTCGTATAATACGTATTCTTCACGCGATCGCTGCCGGTGACAGTGAGTGTTTTTAATGCAAGAGATGCTGTGTTAAGTAAATCAGCTGGATCTCTCTGTCTGAGATCGCTAGTGCTGTTTATTTAGCTCCATCACATCTACCTGGACCTGGTGCACATCCAGAAGAACGCCTCCATGGTGTTCCGCCGGCTCTTGCGCAAGCGTTGGGTCCTGGGTGTCGTGTTCGGACTGTCGCTCATCTACTTTCTCACCAGCACCCTCAAACAGGTAACTGTGTTTTTGATGCTGCTGTTTTGCTTTGCCCCCCACCCCACTAGGGAGGAATCATTATAAATAGCATGCCCGATACCAAAAGTTCCACTTTCAGTCAAAATTTTGCAATAATTAAGATTTTTATAATTTTTTTTTTTTTAAAGAAGTCTCTTGTGCTCACAAAGGCTGCAACCTGCATTTATTTGATCAAAAATACAGTAAAGTTGTAATTTTGTGAAATATTATTTGTCAGAAATCATAATGCTGATCAATTTATTTTTAAATAATTGTTGTTGTTATTATTATTATTATCATCATCATTGAAAACAGTTGTTGCTGTTTAATATTTCTGTGGAATCAGCGAAAAAATTTTACTGAATTGTTGATTTACAGAAAGTTTAAAAAAATGTAGCATTTATTTGAAATAGAACCCTTTTGGAACATTATTAAAGGATTAGTTCACTTTCAAATGAAAATTAGCCCAAGCTTTACTCACCCTCAAGCCATCCTAGGTGTATGTGACTTTCTTCTTTCTGATGAACACAATCAGAGAAATATTAATAAATATCCTGACGCATCCGAGCTTTATAATGGCAGTGAACGGGACCAATGAGTATGAGTTATGAAAGTTACAAAGAAAATGTAAACTGGCATCACATCAGTTGCACTTTTTCCATAAGTTGAATTGGGAAGGCGTAGGATGTAGCAAAAACTTTGTGAGTTTTACACTTTCTTCGTACATTGAATACGGAAGGCGGTCTGGTGGAAGCTAGATATTTTACTTCATAACTTGTTTAAATATGGATATTTTTTTTACACAAACGCATCGCTTCCCTTCAGAAGGCCTTTATTAACCCCCCGGACCCGTGTGGAGTACACGTTTATGATGGATGTGGATGGAAGCACTTTCTTCAGTTCATACTCATTGGTCCCGTTCACTGCCATTATAAAGCTCGGATACATCAGGATATTTATTAATATTTCTCTGATTATGTTCATCGAAAGAAGAAAGTCATATACACCTAGGATGGCTTGGTGTCTAGTTCCCACTAGGCTTCTTAAAGTCCCCCTGCAGTCAATTATTTTATCCCTTGAAACTCATCTTTGATAATAAAAAATAATTTCTTCATGCCTTAAAATGGCTTGAATGTAACTCTACACCCTTGCTTCATTTAGAATACGTGTATGCATGAATATGCAAATTAGTCCCCGCCTCCACTCACTCACACCATCTCGGACTACACAAGGTGCTACACATTGGCATTGGAAATATTGTTTTAATTCTGATTTCAGCCCTATATGTGTGAACCATAGACTGTAAAAAATATGGACGCCGCACCTCCACTCACTTCCATTGTAGAAAAGTGAAGCCGCCAATGTCCCAATATGGCGCTAACATCTTGTGCTGATTTGGGACCCGATTTTGCGCAGTAGTGAGCATGAAGCCGGGCACTATCAAGGCCCCGCCCACACTCCCGCAGAATCGTTTAATACAGTTTACTGCAGAACAACTCATTATGTCAGTGTGAAATGAAGAGTTATGGAAATGTAGAAATTAAAGTTAAAGCTCAAATCTCCTCCTGAAAAAAGTCCATTGGTGCCTCGAGTGACTACTTCGCTCAGAGTCACACCCCCATTTTTATAACATCAAATAACTTAAAACCAAACGGATTTTAAACAAACAAACAAACAAAAAAAAACACTTGAACTTACATCAGCGTGATAAAAACTACATAAAATAACAGAAACCCTCTTTGGAAAATTTTTTTGACGTGTAATTTAATTGTTAAGCTTGCCTCACGTCCCATTAAATTACATGGAGAGGGTGGGATTTATGACCTATACTGGGACCAACCACCTGGGGGCGATCGAGACGCTTTGACTTCACTTTTCAGGACTTGTACTGCATACTTGGTTTGAACCAGAAACTGATTCAGAAGAAGAGTGAATTATACAGGCTAGTCTACAAGTCGATGTATCGTAATGGTAATGTATTTTATGTAACACTCGACAACGTCCGACACATAATGGCAGTTGATATTAGTCTTTGGCTAATAATGTGTTGCTAATCTTACAATGTTACCCACTGGATATTTCAGAGTCAGACGGCTGCCTTCTAAAGATCAGCACCCCTAGAAATGCTTTGAACATCATAGAAAGTCAATGGAGAAAAGCTCCACCCTGCACGTTGATGGGATTGGTTACATGTTTGTGACAGTAGGAAACGGGTGGTTTCAAATTGAGTTTTTCGAGTACACTGCAGTTGTAAGGAGAAAATACTTAGCAATGGTGTTGACTAATGAATTTGCACATGGTTTGTCTTAAAGGGTTAGTTCACCCGAAAATGAAAATTGTCATTAATTACTCACCCTCATGCAGTTCCACATCCATAAGACCTTCGTTAATCTTCGTAACACAAATTGAGATATTTTTGTTGAAATCCGATGGCTCAGTGAGGCCTGCATAGGGAGCAATGGCATTTCCTCTCTCAAGATCCATTAATGTTCTAAAAATCAGTTCATGTGAGCACAGTGGCTCAATATTAATATTATAAAGCGACGAGAATATTTTTGGTGCGCCAAAAAAAACAAAATAACTTATAAAGTGATGGCCGATTTCAAAACAATGCTTTAGGAAGCATCGGAGCATAAATGAATCAGTGTATCGAATCTGCTGTTCGGAGCGCCAAAGTCACGTGATTTCAGCCGTTGGCAGTTTGACAAGCGATCCGAATCATGATTCGATACACCGATTCATTTGTGCTCCGATGCTTCATGAAGCAGTGTTTTGAAATCGGCCATCACTAAATAAGTCGTCGTTTTTTTTTTTGTTTGTTTTTTTTTTGGCGCACCAAAAATATTCTTGTCGCTTTATAATATCAATATTGAACTCAGAGCCATCAGATTTCAACTAAAATATCTTAATTTGTGTTCCGAAGATGAACGAAGGTCTTACGGGTGTGGAACGACATGAGGGTGAGTAATTAATGACAGAATTTTCATTTTTGGGTGAACTAACCCTTTAAAGCATATTAAAAACACCACATAGACATATAAACAAACTTGTTTTTAACTAGCTTGACCAGCATTAGTTTCTTGCTCATCTCAACACAACTCCTGAGAGGAAACGAACCATGTAATGAAAAAGGAATGATGTTCTGTCTGTGTGTGACATGTGATGTGTACAGGAGGAGCGAACCATCCGGGATCGGACCCTCCTGGAGGTGAGGGACTCGGATCACCCCATCCAGTGGAAGGTCAAGTTCATCCTGGGCAACAGTAGCAGGCAGATCTCACAGTGCAGAAACTCTATTCAGGGAAAGAGCCTTCTCACTGATGAACTGGGTAAGTGATGGGGATGGTCACCACATTGGCCAACTGTTCACAACAAAGCCGTTAGGCATTAAAAGTAGGGTAGGCAATTTTAGAGAGGCTAGCAATAGCAAGCTAGCTTTGAAAGCATGAGATCCCACCCTCCCTTCAGAGTGCTCTCCAAAACCATGCTTCCTTCAATAATGAACTTAAACAACTTACAGTGCTCTTACTTGTAACACCTGACTGCTGCAGATAATTTTGCCGTTGATAGTGTTGCCACAGAAACGCATAAATCTGAGTCTGAGGATGTGAACAGCTAAGGGAAGAACGTCACTGGTTGCTTAATTATGCTTATAATGACATGGCACTAGGGCTGGGCGATATATCGAATGCTTTTGTCACGCGCATTTCGTCAGTAAAGCCGGTTCCCTGATTGCCGCTAAATCGCCATCACCTGCTTTCAAATGGAGCGGCATTTAATAGACAGAGCCGTAGATCACTGATAAGCCACGCAATATCGCGTTCATTATCGAAGGCAATACATCTGCGATATGAACGCGATATTGCGTGGCTTATCAGTGATCTACGGCTCTGTCTATTAAATGCCTTTCCATTTGAAAGCAGGTGATGGCGATTTAGCAGCAATCAGGGAACCGGCTTTACTGACAAAATGCGCGTGACAATCGCATGCGATATATCGCCCAGCCCTACATGGCACGAACATAGCATAAGCTTGTTGTTTTGGTTCAGGAGGAACTGTAAAAGATGGCTGCTGTTTGTTTGTGGTGCTCGGTGACTGTCTGTCTACAACTCTGCATAGCATTACGGAACGAGCTAATGACGTGTGATGTCTGATGTTATGAAAATACATATGCTGACAGGCAGATAGGACATCGAATCATTGCATTTGGACCGAATGCACTGATTGGACAAACAATTTTTGGTTCTGAGACTTCCACAGAAGATATATGTAATATGTACATGTTTTAATACGTGGATGTGAAGAGAGTTTCAACCAGTATAACAAAAAGTGTTTAAAAAAAAAAAAAATCACATACTCTACCTTTTAAAGAATTTGCTCTGTTGTAATTACTGGTGTCGTTTTCCAATGTCCGAGTCATATTTCCCCATAATCAACACTCTTAGCCCGGATTTTATATTTACTTAAAAATGTAATTACAATATACTTAAAATATTTAAGTTTGGATGCATTACTTATAAAATATAAGTATATTCTACTAATTTGTGGGTGTATTTGAATGTGTTAATAAATGTAAGTTAAATGCACTTAAATTATGAAGTTTTTCTCCTGACCACGCCTCCTACACACTGGTTTGCGGCAGGTAATGACGCCATTTTGTCGTGGTGTGTGTGAATTCAAGGAGCTGTTGATGAGCAGTTGGAACATTTGTTTTGGCTGTTCTACAGACATTTTTTCCAAACATTTACCTTTTTATAGTTTTTCACCAAAGGAGAAAATCACAATTTTTAAGTTACCATCATCGAGGTCAGGGTTTGTTTTAGTTGAGCTCTTGACCCTTGACTTTTTAATACTAGATTTTGTTTGGGAAGTTTTAACTGCATTAAAACCAACCAGACAAGCAAAGTTAAAAGATGATCAGGTGGTGTTGGTTATGTTTTCACATAATCATTATTTGATCTGAATCACTGAACTCATTTAGAGCCCAATGTCTGAGTTAGATTTACATTATTGATTACAGCAGCACTGGGATTCTACAGCAGAAGATCAGCTTTATCAATACATTTTTTTTTTTTTTTTTTTAAAGTTGTACTTATCACAAAAAAAAATATTTTAGGCACACACAGACAGCATGAATCAGCGTATGAATCTCAACAACGGTGAACATATTCTGATAAACAGATCAACTCTGAATATTAGAAAACAAGCTACTAAAAAGTCACAGAAAAACAGCAAAATTTAAATAGTGAGAATAAAGAAAATTACTAAGACAATTCAGCTCATAATTTATTCATGCAGCAATGCATGATGGGAGGCATGGATGAATTTTGATTGGTGGCAAGTTAACTTGCTTAGTACATTGAACTTAAATATACTAGGTGTAATAACTACAAAGTAATTAATATTACAAAACATTTTAAGTTAAATGAACTCGAATTATTAAGTTAACATTACTTAATTTTTTTAGGGCAACCAGTTTCCTCACATTTTTTAAGTAAATTCAACTTATCCGGACTAACAGTGAAGAACACGTAAAGAAAATTATATTTTTTTTATACTTCCAAAATACCAATTTACCATAATGCAACTTTGAGGGGTGGGGAATCAATCTATTAGGATTCTTAATAGATTGTCATTACTTTAATACTTACTGTAATCTGGGATTTTTCCTATTATTATTATTTAAAATCAGCCTTACTGTAATCTGCAATCTGTAAAATGCAATTTCTCATTATTATTTATTAAAAATCAGTATAAAGATAGTACATATATAATGTATATTATATTATATTATATTATATTATAAATATATGATTTGTTCATTCTGCACTAATGAAAATTTGGCAGCATAATTGTCATGAAATTTGTCAAAATAAATCTTGATGAAACAACAACAACAAAAAAAAAAAAAAGATTAGTTTTTCCTTTTCCTTTTGGGGTGAGTTATGACTTGGACATGTTCTTTAGTCGTGAGATTTTGTACTACAGTTTTACAAGGTAGAACCTCCGAGTGGCTCTTTTACAGTATTAGTTGAGGGAAAAACTGTGTTTTAGCAATTGTAACTGGATTATTATTATTACTTTTGAGGAGTGTTTTGCCTTTTTATGGGATAGCATTTAAAAATAGATAATGAGAAGTGTGACTGGAAAGTATTTGTAGAGAAAGGGGAGAATGTGCATTGATGCAGGCTGAATTATAACACTCACATCCACTAACCACACCATGCTTTAATGAGCAGCTCCTTTTGTCAAACTGATAACATGACCCTGGGCTTGTGTGTATTCACATGTAAGACCAATGTTCCATTTAACACACACTTTTCTTTTTCTTTCGCTTCAGGTTATGTGTGCGAGAGGAAGGATTTACTGGTGAATGGATGTTGTAATGTTAATGCTCCCAGCTCAAGCCAGTATGTCTGTAAAAGCTGTCTGGCCAATGGCTGCTGTAGCATCTATGAGTACTGCGTTTCCTGCTGCCTCCAGCCTGATAAGGTACTTCAACGTGTCTTCATTTTTATTACTTCAAAAACCATTCATGGTGTCTGGATTACTTTTAAACATCCCAACAATGGATGACAATGTTTTTATTAGAATGCTTGTAATCAGGGTCCAAAATGAATTTAGGAATAAGTTTTATAGTAGGTATAGTTCACCCAAAAATGAAAATTCTGTCATTAATTACTCGCCCTCATGTTGTTCCAAACCCTTAAAGACTTGTGATCATCTTCGGAAAACGCAAATGAAGATCTTTTTGATGAAATCCGAGAGCTTTCTGTCCCTCCCTAGACAGCTACACAAGTGACACTTTGGTGCTTCAAAAAGTTCAGAATCCATATGAATTTAACGGTTTAGTCCAAATTTTCTGAAGAAACTCAATCACATTTTATGATGAACAGATGAATGAACTAACCTGGATGATGCACAGAAATAAACCTCTTCTGGAAGCTCAAACGTGCTGCATAACCAATGAGGTTCAGTCTTGTGTGTTTTGCAGCACGTTTGAGCTTCCGCAAGAGGTTTGTTCTTGTGCATCATTCAGGTTCGGTTGAACTTCTTTTTATGTTTGCTGATCAATGTTTATATGTGAGTAAAAGCCTAAATTAAATCTGTACATCATATAAAGTGATTGAGTCTCTGCAGAAAATTTGGACTAAACAACTCAATTCATGTGGATTAGTTTTACGATCTCTTTATGAACTTTTTAAAGCGTCAACATTTTAATTGTGTAGCTGTCTATGGAAGGACAGAAATCTCTCAGATTTCATCAAAAGATCTTCATTTGTGTTCTGGAGATGAACGCAAGTCTTAAAGGTGCCCTAGATTCAAAAATTGAATTTACCTCGGCATAGTTGAATAACAAGAGTTCAGTACATGGAAATGACATACAGTGAGTCTCAAACTCCATTGTTTCCTCCTTCTTATGTAAATCTCATTTGTTTAAAAGACCTCAGAAGAACAGG